>NDXB01013177.1:356213-395950 GCA_002631895.1 Agapornis roseicollis | reverse complement strand
TCACTCTGTACAACTTCTTGAAAGGAGGTTGTAGACAGGTGGGGGTTGGTCTCTTTCAGCAGGTGCAGGTTGGACGTTAGGAAGAAGTTTTTCACAGGAGGAATAATAAAATATTGGAACAGTCTGCCCAGGGAGGTGGTGGAGTCACCATCCCTGGATGTGTTTAAAAAGAGACTGGATATAGAACTTGATGACATGGTTTAGTTGAGGTGTAGGCATGGGTTGGACTTGATGATCTTAGAGGTCCCTTCCAACCTGGTGATTCTGTGTGATTCTGTGATTATGGCAAGGATTTGTATTCAGTACCAGGGGAATTACATATTTAAATCCCTTTGAAAAATCCAGTCAGAGTAAAGTCCAGTTCTGTTGTTCCTGTCAGGGTTTCTGGTGAAGGAAATCAGTGTGATTTCAGATTCAGTACAAAGGAGTGACAGAGTTTAAAAACATGTAAAATGTTAGTGATGTGGAAATGTGGAACAAGTCTGAGCAACTACCACTGCAGGCAAATACTACGTATGAGCAATATACACACATAGTAAGGAGTAAAACACTGTGGAAACGGATGTTTTGGAACCCCTTAGCAATTGACTCATTTCTAAACTCTTAATAATGCTGTTATAGGTTCTGCTCAAGTTGACCTGATGAGGAATTGGTAGAGAAAAAAAGAATTACCACAAGTCTATAATGGTTCTGTAGATTGTAGGCCTCTGAATAGAGATGACAGAAGCATGACCCTTGGGTTAACTGCTGCTCAGCAGGACACCCACACCTTTCTGAAACATCCTTCATAGCTGTGTACAGGCAGCCTGGAACAGGTAGGGGCAATTGACTGTTGCAGAACATAACTGAAACACTGGGCTCATGATGAGCTGGATGTGTGCTGGGATCAAGAGGTTCTTCAGGCCAGACTCCTGCTCGCCATGGAAGCTGTGACACTGAGGTGGCCGGTCAAATTAGGTTTGTTCATATTATTTTGATCACTTCAGGTGTGTTGGCATCAGCTAGAATTGATCTTGATAGCTTCTTGTGGGCTGTCTACACTGATCAGGTGGCTGAAACCATAAAAGCTGAAGTAGGGGCACGAGGGCTTGCTGTATTGCTCAGCGTGTAGAAGGGTCCCTGAAATGTAGGCACTGTTTACTTGAATGGTGAAGTCCACCATTTTCTTCCACTCCTTTAATCTGTGTTGGGATGGCCAGGGGTCTCATCAGTATGGGAAATTAATTCCTTTGGAAGGAAATGGTTATATTAAAAATTACAATAAAGTAACACCAGTTATGCTGGGAAGGCCTTTAATAAATAGTTCTTACATGTATTAAGAACAATCAAATAAAAGGAATTATTTCTAATGTATCTGCTTTTAGTAACATCTGTGTTGTTTTAGGTA
Organism: Agapornis roseicollis; assembly: GCA_002631895.1. Lineage (NCBI taxonomy): Eukaryota > Metazoa > Chordata > Aves > Psittaciformes > Psittacidae > Agapornis > Agapornis roseicollis. The sequence goes on along the minus strand of NDXB01013177.1, from coordinate 394,563 downwards.
CAAGGAAAGCATAAAATCTGCTTCTGTTTAGAGTGTCACTTGAACTCTCCTGGAAGTATCAAGGCTGTTTGGTTACAGGCTGAAAGGGGCTGCTTGCAGTCTTCTCTGTTTTCTGTATCAAATCTGGAGGAAAAGCCTCAAGCACTGTTGCAGATCAGGAGTTCTTCATGTTACTGATTTCTGTAAAGTACTAAACTCAAGGTCTGTATTGATTATTGTTCCAGAATAAGCTTGTGGAAATGCAAAACTTTCTGCAAATTTACACTGTATGATGTGGACTTCTGGTTAGAAGCGTAACCAAACAAAGGGAATTCCGAATGACTTGTCTTTAACCTAATTGGTGCTTTATGGCCCCATACACTCAATGTAGGAAGCAAACAAAGTAAACACTGAACTTCATATACAAAAATAGGAGACTTTTCTGCCTCTCCTGTTATTATCTAGAAGACTTCTTAAGAAATTCTGTGATTTGTGAGTATGTTGAAAGCTGCTTTAAGAGGAACATATAATATCCAGCAAAGTGCTTGTACAATTTACTCCAGATAGTTCCTACCTTATGGGTTATTATTGCTGATCTTCTTTGTGTGTTTAACTTACAAGGGGCACTAGTTTACCATAGTTGATTTCTGATTGCCAGGATTATAGGAAATACTTCCATTTGAAAAACACATACAGACAAAACTCTTCTGCAGAGCTCCTGAATATCACAGGCTTTTTCATTTTGGTGGGTTTTTGTCACATAATCCGTGGGCTTCAGAACTGAAAATATCCTTATTATGAATGACAAAGCTAGTTTAGATCAGTTGCAGAGGTTTCTGGAGTGGATTTCTCTCTTTTCATGCAGAGCCATTGGTAACGGTTTCTTTTCCAACTGAAAGGAAACGTGGTTTCTTATCAGACTTAATGATTATGCTATGTTTATCGTTAAATATTCTTTTAAAATTACATTAAATAATCAAGGTACAGTTTAACATTGGCTGGTTTTGACAAAAATAGTTTATTCCCTGCCTAAGCAGCTACGTGTATTTCCCCTGTTGGAGATCGGGGGGGGTTGAAGACATTTAATGCTGTTACATGGAAATCTGCAGTGTGACCACTTCTCTTACTTATGAAAGCATGGGTGGTCATTTGTGACTGAATCCAGTCATAATGTCAATGTTTATTAGGAATATGAAGTCATTAGCAAGCTGATTCTTTTCTAAGTTACCACTTGGGGATGACAATGTTTGTTTACACCTTGGTTTATATCTATTTGATGCTGCAGCATTTGCAACACTTAGAAGTATCATGCTAATTGTTTTCATTTCCTCCCTTTGGTTACTAAAATGGCCCATTTGACTGTGGCAATACAGGACTCGGATTCCTATGGCTACGTATTGGATTATATGCCCTTAATTAAGGAAAATGAAGAGGGAGCTCCTGCTAGTGCATGTCCCAGAAGAGCAGCAGGCTGCAAGGGCAGCAGGAGAGGTGCCCATTGGCTCCTGAAGGCCTCCCCGGTACTAGAGTCACAGCCTCCCTTCCCCCCCCACTCCTCTCCCCGGTTAATCCAGCCATGTGCCTGCATGCTCAGCAAGGGGGATTACTTTAAGTCTGCATATTTTCATCTTTCCTGGGTCCAGGTCAATTTACTGGCTGGGCAGAGTGTGCAGGCACAGACTGGTGTGGTGTGGTGCAGAAGCAGCCAGCTGAACTTTCATAAAAGGCAAGGCATCAATTTGAGATGTTACTGCATTTACAGCTTCTCCTGCTGGATAAATCACAGGAAAGCCAGGCAAAATAAACAGCCAATTTTTCTTCCCCCACCCCCCTTTCTTTGTGGCAAGGTGATTATATTTGAGAAGTGTAGGAATTTCCATCTTTCCAGTGACACCCTATGAGAACCCGCTTAGCAATGAATAGTGACAGCAAATGCTGAAGTGGAAAAAATATTTTCATCCATCTGCACTAATCTTCTTTCACTCCAAGATTTAACAGGGGAAGGGGATGAGAAAGGAATCAGAAACATCTTGAAAGCTTGGCTTAAGCTTTTAGCTTTGCCGGCTCGTTCCCTAGTCAAAGAAAGTGCCAGACTTCTGCATTTGTGGTGGGGATACTGGGGTTTTATTAATTGAGCCTGCAGACTTTATTACCAAAAATAAATAACTCAATAATGGCCTCCAGATATAAACAGAGGAAGGAAAAAGCCATGGCTGAACAGAGCGGATTCTCTTCTGAAAACAGACTGGAATACACAGTGTGCAACCGGGAAAAGCATAAATTGGTAACTTGAGGTTGACAAGCTGTAAAAGTATCCTGGTTATTTCTGCTGCTGCATAATTTAGGTCTTGTTACACCATCAAAGCAGTGATCACCCATGTTATTCTGGCACAGATCTCTGCCTTTGGAGCCCTGCTGAACACTAACAGAAACGGAAGGATTTAAATGCTGTGACTTAGTCTGTCATTGCTTTACTTTGTTGGGTGTCGCATTTTCAGAGTCCTCTTCAAATAGGAAAGCTGGAATATTGTAGTCCTTAGTGCTGAATCACAACTAAAAGTTACGTGCTTACACAGTCAGTACTAGCCTTTCCTAACCCAGTAGAGGCCATCCTTGCAAGCGTAAGGAAGTGCTCTGTTCCGTAGCAGTGCATGCAAATCTTCTAAAAGCTGCAAATTCCTGCTCAGAAGCTTCAGCAAAGAAGAAAAAATTGAAAAAGAATTCTTAGAAAACCTGGTGATACTTCAGAAAGATCCCATTGCTGTGATGTGGAACGGATGGAAAACAGCATGCCTGGGAAGGGAAAAACTTGAGTAGACAGCTTTGCCTGACTTGGTCTCTCTTCTCCCTCAGGGTGGGTCAGCTAAAAATATTGCCATGTTTTTCTACTTAAAGGAAGGCCCAGGCAAAGAACCAGAGGTAGGACAACAGGCACAAAACCATCCGTTTGAAATAAGCTTTGGAAAATAAACCATCACTTCATATAATATATTTTAAGTGCTGTTTTAGTTCAGATTTTTTCCTCTTTCTGCACTTCTGCTCATTTATTAATGTGAGCTGTGGGGGATTTTTCTCCATTCCGTTGCCATGTGTATTTCACTGGATATTTCTATTTCCTCTTTCTCCTGGGGAGGAACACAAAAAAACTTACCTTGAATTCAGCTTTGAGGCTCCTGGGTTGGTTGGTTCAGTGGTGGGTAGGGTTTTCTTCATCCCCACTAAGAAATGAAATACTGGCTCAGGTTTAGAGGAACAAAATAGCACAATAGATACATCAGTGTGACACATTTGGAACAGAGATAATAAAGCAGCAAGGCAGTGTAGCAGCTGTGCTTTAGATAGAGGTGAAACTTGAATTATGTGCATGGAACTCATACTGATAATTGTGATGATTTGTTTTTCAAAGTAATAGTCAAGTAGTTGTGAAACAAGACTTCTGTGTTTTCCTACATGAAGGAAGTATTTGAGCTTGAGGATTTTGGCATCTAAAGCTGCTGCAGATTGTGTGTAGACTGAAAGGTCATATTTGAAAAATCTGTTACTTCATGCTATTCAGTGTAGCTGCAATCTTTTAAGTAAAATATCATCATTATTTTCATCAACATCGTTAGCAGAATATGTTTGAACTCAGGTGGCTTCGGGACAAGGCAAAATAATTCAAACTAGGTTATATACTAGCAAAGCAGCCTGACCTTACCTCCTCCTGAATTCCAAAGAGTATGAGACTTCACTGTGTAATGACAAACCCATTAGGAAAGGGATACCTCTATGCTGCAGTGCCTGTTGGCAGAACTGGTTGATTTTACGGCGCTGGCTACTCACTGGTGCATTTGCATTGTGCCACTTCTGGGATACACAGTTTCAGGGCTCAAAGGAAATTTCCTTTCTGTGCAATTTGTGTTTCCTTCCTGTGCAATTTGGGATATGTAAGGAAATATTTCTCTGCTCACTTCCATGCAGTAATACCTGCTATTTCATTTACCTTGGCTTTAAAAGTGACAATATCTAAAGTGCTGTTAGCATTGTGACCCACAGTTGGTGAGCCGCATTTTACTACTGTGTATTTTTATATTGCTTGACGCAGCAAAATCTTAGCTAATGTAGGATAAGGAATTACCAAATGTCTCCCTTACTGCTGAGTCAGTTGATGGATCCTACCTGGCTGTTGTTTCCTAAGAAAGTTAGAAATAAATGTTTTCCTTTGAATGATTTAAATTGTAATTTAGTATTCGTGGTTTCTCTCTGAAGAGGAATGAAAAGAAAATGGCCTTGAAATCCAGTTGTGAGGTTCCTGTAGTCCACCACTAAGAGTAAGAGGTGGGTCACTTGTTTCACTGAAGTGCAGTAAGGGAGTGTTAGCAAGACACTGAGGATCTTTTTGATTCCTGTTCTTCTGAGTATAGGAACAGACTGGTTGGAAGGGCTCTGGAATCCTCCTTGTTAGAAGCCGATAAAGGCAAGGCAGTAAGGCATCTCTCTGAAGGACACAGGTATTGTGGATCCCAACCTGGGGCTGAATGCAGGTTATCTGACCTCTTGAGAGCCCTTCCCGTTCTATTTGTCTGATTCTACACCAGCAAGTAAAGGCTTTTTCTTTTCTGTATCTCCCATCCTCACTCCCAGAGGCTGTTGGCTCCCTGTAACAGGGTTGTTGGTTTTGCAGCCTGTTTTGTTTGCCCAGAGAAATGGGGTCTTCATCCTGACAGAACTAAGACACCCCTGCAATGCAAGTACTTACAGTAGAAGTTCATTTGGTCTTATAGAGGCTGCATCGTTCTGCTACTTCAGGTGTTACTTCAGACATGACTTATACTGTCACTCAGTCTACCATCATTGCTTACTCTCCTTTGGGGGCCACCAAGAGTTCTCAGATCAGAAACATTGTCATACATTCAAGATTTCAAGATCTGGCTCTGCAGTAACAAGTGTAAATGCATTTGGCAGAATTTGAATTCAGGATATAAACTGAGGGGGAAATTTGGGGATGGTTCGGGGGTTTTGTTGGTTGTTTCTTTTTCTTCCAAACCTATGGCAGGTGAAATCATTATCTGGGGGTATGTGATATCAGCCAGGGAAAACAATATTGCTAGTAATTGCCATGTTGTCTTTGATTAAATCGCTGTTTTCAATATTTGTTTGCTTTTTCTAAGAGCTTTGTGAACCTCTATTTTGATTTCTTTTGGTTCTAATCTGAGTCTTTGTGCTTTTGGGACAAATGCTCTGAAGGCTGGTGTTTTGCCAAAACGAACACTACAGCACTTCCAAAACGATTTAAAATGAGAACTAAAGAAAGCCACTTTGCTTCTGAATGAGGAGTCTTTCAAAGACTTTAATGATCATTAATACACAGTAATTTCACTTTAGCTAATTTGATTTAGCTTGACTTGAATGAGGCTGTGCAGACAAGCACCATGTCCCGCTGATTTTCTGTGGGACTTGAGCTCTTCAATCAAATACTTGCAAAAATGATAAGGGTGCATTTGAAAATGGGGACTGCTCTTGTCCTTGGCTTGAGAAGAACTTCACAAATACCATATTTCATAGCACCTTTGACAATTAAGGAGAATTTAACAAACCTGCTTATATTTTAAGATTTTCTTTCAGCATTATGGGGCACAGTATGGTCACTCAGAAGCTGATGATGCCACCAGCTTGGAATTCAGCTCCAAGAGCTGTAGCCCCCACATAACAAAGGAAGTTATCCTCATGTGCATAACTTAAGTTGCTGGAAGGAACAGTGTAGGAGAGCCCTACTACAGCTTTTTCATTGCTTGTAAAATTTAGCTGAGTTCTTGTTTGTTTACACCCCTGAAGGAGACACTTCTTAGCTGAGAAATGAATTCTGTATCTACTACTTGGATGTCCTACCTGCTTTATATTTGCATGGTGTGTAGGGGTATGGAAACTGTTTTCACTGTTGCATTAACAGTTATTTTAGAGTTTATGATAGTCTTTGTGATGAATTGCTCTGGAGTAGAAATTTGCAGAGCTATAACTGCTGCATGATAGACAAAGGAGGAAACAATGAAGAAGTAAGAATTACAGCAAATTAAGTTTGTGATACTGTGTGTAGTAAGACAAAAGATATATTCAGCTAACAGTTGGCCATGGGTAATTGAATAATTGGTCCTTCATATGGCTGGAAGACCATGCTATGAATTACTAATATTTTTCCAAGATATAGAGTATCTGCTTGCTTGTTTTAGTTTTCATAGTCAGTGGTTGACAGAACTCCTTCTGGGTTGTTTGTCTTGATCCCTGAGATACTTATAAAAGTCATTTTTACTCTAAGGCATGAATCTCGATGCAGTGACCTGAGGATTATTTGTAGGTTACTGCTTTCTCTGTTGTTGTTTTCTGTAGCAAACACAAAAGGTAATGGTGACTAGGCTTTGGAGGTACCTTGAGAGGTAACTTGGCCATTCCTGTGTCTGAAGGTAGAAACTTCATCTGGAGAGCATTCCTGACTGACAGGCTTGTGCCCACCATAACTGTAATTACTCAGATACTCCATGTCAGGTACTTGTAACATCTGATCTAAATCTGCTTTGTTGCATCTTAAGCTCAATACTTGCAGTGCTGTCCTCAGGACACAGGGGGAAAAATTTGATGACTCCTCCCTTCAGCAAGCTTTCAGTTATTCAGAGACTCCTGTAATGTCTGTTCAGTGTTCTGGTATCTAGACCATAAATAAAATCGGTTTTTTTTTCAGTGTTTCGTTTTGTCATTATTACCTGTTCCTCTGAACTCCTTCCAGCTGAGCAGCATCTTCTTTTCAGATGCTTAGAAACATCAGATCCTCCCCAAAGAGTCCCTACCCAGTCCTTTCCCCATGTTCTCTGCAGTTAAGAACACCACGGAACGGTGGGTGTTTTGCCTTTATCTTTGCTGAATTACCATTTGTTTCATATTGCTCTCCAATTTAGGATCACTTGAATTCTTATCTTCATTTGCACTGCTTGTGACCCCACCTACCTTTAGACTGTTGGCAAAGTATTTTTCTTGCTGTGAAATACTGCTAATAAGTGGCTGTTTCCTGAAGCAATACCAATAGAAGACTTGGTCCAGCTGGCAAAACCGTAGCCTCCTAGCATGCCAACATTTCTTTCTGCCCTGGAGAATTGTTGTCATCCTCATATATTTAGGCTTGGGTAGTTGGAATCTGATCCTTCTGGCCTTTCCATAGGTTTAGCTGTATACATTTGTTAATGGTTTAATGAAACTGGTGAACACTGCTCTTTGCTTACATAGGTTTACAAGCTGGTATAGGGCTGGTATGTAATTCATGTCCAAGGAACTACATGTCTGCTTTTGGTATGCTGTTACTGTTTTCTGCTGATAATGTTAGGATTGATCAGTTGTATAGATCTGTCCAGGGCTGAGCTAGGTTAAGTCATTTGACCTCAGAGCGTCTCCTCAAAATTAAATAAGGCCTCTCAGACTATTTCTGCTCATTCTTTGCAAGGGACTTTTCCATCTTCAACTGTGGGAGCCCTTACCCCCACTTGTCCCATCTATTGCTGCACTTGTTATATTGCCAATAGTCATTAGGGTAGCATAGCTGTGTTGCTTCTCAAGACTCATTGTTTAAATGTGTTCCTCTGTTCCCTTTTTTCTCTCCTGCTTAGTACCCTAGGTGTCATTTAGAGAAAACAGGACTTTTTCCTTGACAGTCTAAGGAAATTATCATTAGGACACACTGAGCAGAGAAATATTTCACAGATGATAACTCATTAAAAGAATTTAGCATTTAGACTGAATATTGGCGTCATAATCCATAAATTAGAACTGCAGAAAAATACATGATGTATGTTAGCTTGAAGCACACCTTTTGGGGAATTAGGCTCCTAACCTCACTGAGAATTGAGATGGGCTCCTTAACTCTAAAACACAATGGTGAGAAAAATCAAATGGGCTTTAATACCAGACTTTTACTCAGCCACTACTGGTAAGTGAGGATGAGTCTTCATACTTTCAGTTTCTAAGCAATTGTCTTTTCTCAGTAATGCCAGGAGAGGAACACAGAGCATGCTTCTTTAATACTGCAAGCACTGTTCCCTGCCAGTACAGAGTTCTTCCTTGATCACATTGCAGTGGGCTCAGACAAACAAAGAGTGTGGGGGACCAGGTACTCCCCCAGCTCTCTACAAGGTATCACTGAGAGTGAGAAAAGAGAAGATTCAGGCGTAACAATAAACTGATGAGGTGGCTAGAAGAAAGCAAGTGATCGTGACATGGTTCTGTGCTTGATGGAGATGGATTTGTAAGCAAAATACCTGAGGCTGGTCTTTGGTTACCATCAGCTGGGAGAGGAAAGGTAAAAACCCAACAAACAGAAAGCCAACACACAGAAAACAGAAAACCCAGCCAACATGAGCTAAAGTATACATTTAGATACTTTAAAAGCAAAGCAAAGCAAATTAAAATCACTTCATTGCATGATTGTGAGATTAGACAAAGTTGTTATCTGGGAAATGCGTGTTTAATAGATGTTAAATAAGACAATAAAATACTTGAAAAAGCTCCTCAGATTTAATTTCTTAATTGAAAATAATTATTTAAATTGCTTATATAAAAAGTATAAAAACCCTATTGAAATCCTCAAGTCATTAAAAATGTAAATATAATGAAGAAAGTAATGATGCCAAGGTTTATCAGTGGCTGAAGAAGGACTGGTTTTGCAATATTTAGTATATTTTAGAGCCTTTAAAGAAGTATTCATTTGCATGAGCACTTTAGTTATAGCACAACTTTGTCTATTCCAGACCTCCTTAGGTATGTGAGCAGTTATGATTAGTAAGTGGCTTGTTGGAGTTGCAGTACATCTTTCCACAGTAGCTATCATTTACTGATGAGGCCCATGAATGTGAGAATGGATGCAATCTCAACTGTAGTATTGTAACTAGTCTTCAGCAGCAAATATTGTGATGCAAGATAGCCCAAATCAGTGCTTTTTGCCTTGCTTGCTTGCTTCTTTTGTCTTCCTGGTGATTGAAAGAGGCACAGATAAAGCAAGGTGGAGTATGCAGCATACTGTATATAATCAGTGTATAGCATGTTGTTACAAACTAAGCATCAGGTCCAAGTCCCTGGTCTCCCTGTCACTCACAAATAGACATTGATGGTAAGACACAGGGCATCTTACTTGATTACTGGCAGTTTCTAATTATACAGAAACACACATCCATCATTTTTCTGACGGCAGATTGTATGTTTGGGGGAAGAAAGGCATATTTGAAACTTGCAGCTGGCAGTGCCTACATTCAAGAAGTAATTAGCATAGCAGCTAATAGGTTTTTCCTTGGCTGTATATGGGTAACTGACCACAAACGTTTAGATATTGATGGCATGATCCTGTCTGTCATCAAACTTTGGATGCAGTTAATAGTAATATGAAGGAATTTGTAGTAACGTAGTAATTCTGATGGTAAGTAGATCTGAATTAAGTTGTTAAATAGTTATTAGAAATTTGTCGAAATACCTGCCAGTTCTGCTAGCACCATGTATGGGGAATCAGGCTTCCAGTACTGTAAGGAATAGTTTGTGATTTCCTGCATATGTATCATCCCAGTCTCAATTTAGTAACTTCCCTTACTCAATTTAGTACTTACAGTACTACAAACGAGTTTAGCGTTCTCTCTAGGCTTTTTTGGATATGACAGCCATACCGAATGCAGGCTCTAAGAACAGAGAGGGTTTCTTTTCTGCTCAAAGGGCTGACTGCCTCAGATGACTAGGAGTTGAACTAGGAGTGGAAATGCAAGAGACAAAATCTATAGGGCAATTTAATGGTAAGTGCTGACTTGAAGCAGCATCAACATTATCCCTTAGAACTGAACGATGGTCTCCAGAAAATCTTCAATCCCTCTGTTATAAATTCACCTTAATGAACAGCAAACAAAAAGTTGCAATGGATGGTTGTGACTGATAGGTGACAAAGTTGTGGTGTTCTGCAGCTGGCAAGACTCCTGCTGGCAAAAAACAGAGGAACCTTGATACGCTTGTGAGGTGGGCTAAAGTTTAACCATGCCAAGTGCAAGATCCTACAGCTGCGTCGGAGCAATCCCAGGCACAGCTACAGGTTGGGCAAAGAGGAGATTCAGAGCAGCCCTGCAGAGAAGGACCTGGGGGTGATGGTCAACGAGAAAATGAACTTGAGCCAACTGCAGTGTGCGCTTGCAGCCCAGAAAGCAACCGTATCCTGGGCTGCATCCAAAGGAGCGTGACCAGCAGATCAAAGGAGGTGATCCTGCCCCTCTAATCTGCTCTCAGGAGACCTCACCTGGAGCACTGTGTGCAGTTCTGGTGTCCTCAACATAAAAAGGACATGGAGCTGTTGGAACAAGTCCAGAGGAGGCCACGAGGATGATCAGGGGACTGGAGCATCTCCCATATGAAGACAGGCTGAGAGAGTTGGGGCTGTTCAGCCTGGGGAAGAGAAGGCTGCGTGGAGACCTCATAGCAGCCTTCCAGTATCTGAAGGTATCTGAAGTATCTAGGGCTGCTGGGGAAGGACTCTTCATTAGGGACTGTAGTGACAGGACAAGGGGTAAGGGGTTCAAACTTAAACAGGGGAGGTTTAGACTGGATATAAGGAAGAAATTCTTTCCTGTTAGGGTGGTGAGGCACTGGAATGGGTTTGCCAGGGAGGTTGGAAGTGCTCCATCCCTAGCAGTGTTCAAGGCCAGGTTGGACGAAGCCTTGGGTGTCATGGTTTAGTGTGAGGTGTCCCTGCTTATGGCAGGGGGTTGGAACTGGATGATCTTCAGGTCCTTTCCAACCTTAACTATCCTATGATTCTATGATTCTGTGTATTGCAACAGGTCATGTAATGGTTAATGAACACTTGCTGCCTCTGTGGCAAGTGGATTGATTATTGTGACCATCTCCAAACAGGTTTGGCTTTGTTTTACAAGTGTGTGTATTTGCCCCTGCTGTGTTCATGTCAGAAGAGGAGTTCAGATAACAGAGCTCAAAGCAAACATGATAGTGATGTGCAGAGGAGCTAGTTTCAGCTTTTCCAATAAATACCTCTCATGTGTATGTATAAATACATGAAGGTGTATAAATGTCCATTATTTTTTCTTGCAAATGTGATTTCAGTTTTCAAAGGTCAATGTACCTTATTTGAAGGTAACAGTCAATATTTGATTGCCAGGCACTGACTTCGCATTATTACCTGTGGTCTGATAAAAAGGTCTCTGTTGAAAAATACCATTGAGCTTTCTTAATATATTCTTACTGCATTTTAACCTTCTTGGTACACTTGAGAAAATTGCAAGAAAGCCCACTTTAAAAATTGCTCAGCTTGGAGCCTGAGGTACAGAACTCGTCTCAACTAAAATGTCACATCCATTGCTTAAAATGGGAATTTGAGTATACCTACAGGAGTATTGTCTGCTGTGCATCCAGAAGAGAAGGGTCCTCTCACCAGACATATCTGGGTTGTGGGAGAGACAGGCAGGCTTAAATCAGCACAAGCTCTGGTACGTCTCACTCTCATTTTGGGGTATCCTATTTGAAATGCTGTTATACTTGGTCCAGCGAACAATTAATTTACAACTGACGTTCCAGCTTTTAGCCATTCAGGAACTCATTTAGGTTTGGGATGGTGAAGTTCAAGTCCTCCTCCTGCCTGATTGGTGCCCTTGTGTCACGTGACTGCTTAAGCTCCTGGACTGGTAACTGTTCAAAGATAGTGCTTTTGCAAAGTTGTCATGGCTTTCACCTTCCTTCCAGTACCATTCTGGAAGTGTTTTCCAGCTCTTCATGCAATACAGTTCTTGTGCCAGCCACAACTGTAGCTTCTGGCAAGAGTCAGTTTGGACTCTAGTCAGCACCATGATCAAGGAATACAGAAAAGTGCCCTACAGCCAGTTCTGCCACCCACCTCCAGAGCTGTGTCAAGCATGCCAAGACCTAAGCCCTGCATGTGCTCCCCTTAATTACCTTTGACAGGGGGCTGAGAGATACCATGTTGCAATGAAAAGATTTTCTTAAAATGCTGATTTTTTTCTTCCTGTTAAAGGAATTCATATGTATCCTTCTCATGTTTATCCATATGCATATATATGTATCCTTAATACTTATCCTTAATCCAAATCCAGATGTGTTTGCAGAGATTGTGTCTTTGAGCTGTGTGCCATGACGGATTTTTCTTTCTTTTTTTCTCTCTCTAGAACTCCTTGCTCAGGATCTTACGTCATGTACTCATATGCTAACATGGCGTGTATTTGCCATGCACAAATACTGCTTGGACTGAGGTGAAAACAGATTAGCACTGGATTATCAGGGGTGTATAAGCATCAGATGCCCTTGCTGTGTCACTGGAAAGCAATTTTCCCCCAGAAACTGTCTGCCAAGTGATTTTGAAATTGTGTTAGGTAAGAACCATGAGCTACATGCAGACATCTAAGATTTAATTGCTTTAAGTAGTTCTCATGTGGAACAACTGCTGAACTATCAGTCTTGTAGGAAACTGGTGGTAAATGATGTGCAGGAGTTGGAGACTCAGACCAGGACAACCTTTAGAACAAAGCAAAGCAAATGCTTGCCTGGCTGTCAGTGGGAGGCCACTGTGACCCTGCAGCAGTTGATTTGCTTAGCATGTTGCTGCTGCTATGCTAATTAGGTGTTTCTTGAACCAAGAGACTGTCAGTTCCGAATTCCAAAACCTCTTTTTCTTAAAATAAAATGAGGCAGATGAAAGTTTCTTGGAAGTGCATGATTCTAGGCTGCCTCTGTCTTTCTCTGCACTTGGCTTTTACAGCCACTACAAAGCCTACTTCTTTTTTGATAATGAAAAATGCTGTGGTAGCATTAGTTCATCCTTAGAAACACAAAATAAACAGAACTATGTTAAGTAATAAGGCTTTAAATGCTTAAAAAAAGTTGACAGTTCTCATGAGGAAGGGCCTGTGCTTGCAAGCTTGCAAGGAACTCTTCACAGAGGTGGATAAATGGGGGAATGGTGGAGGCACTGACTTTTCAGACCTGTAGGGTAATAGGTTAGGTGGATGGAGTCCTAAACTGATTCCTGGTGTTAGCATGACTTTCAGGACTGGGAGAATCAACTGTGATTTGTCATGAACGCAGAAGTCTGTCTATTCAGAGAGCAGGATGATACTTATGTATGTAACAGACTTGGGTAAGGGTTGTGAATAGTCAGCATTCTATGCACATAGAAACTGCAATCTCTAACTCATTTTTCAGTTCTAACAGGTAGGGAAATAAATTATTCAGAGAAATTGCTAAAATCTGTGTGATCCATCCTTAGCAGTTCAGTTTCCAGAGACCAAATAATTAGCTCTCTGCTCAGAAATAATCTCAAGAACTATAATGACTGTCAAGCTTCTCTTAAATAGCTTCTCTCCTTGGCAAAACAGTATTTGGTCTGTCCAAAGACCAGGAAGTAAAATGCATTGGCCACAGTACTTGTTTTCAGCAAATATTTCTCATATATCAGGGTCATTTTGGGTTTGGGCGTTTGCGGGGTTTTTTTGATGTTGTGCTCTTGGGCTTTCTGCTTTTCCTTCTGTGTCACACTTAGGAAACTGGAAGGCACACATCACTTCAATGTGAACATTTGGAGAGGGGTTCTGTATGATGGAATGATTTTCAAACCACCATCAGTCCCAGTGTTGGTAGAAGTGGGCCAATTTGCATTCAGAATGTCAAATTGTAGTTGCTAGCAATGATAAATCCTCATGACTGCTTCAGACTGTTACAGGCAGCATGCCCTTTTGCAGGCATCAAATTCAGGTGCGGGCTGAACTTGCCCTCATTTTTGCATGCTGGAAATTTCCAGTTGGGATCTGTGAGTCTGTGTCAGGCCTGCAAATGTTGCATTTTGTGTTTGTCAAGGAAGATAGTAATCTACAGTTATGCTTTGATGTGTAATGCTGTAGCAGTGTAAATCTGGACCAGTGTTATTAGTTTAGCTTTTTACCTCAGCCTCTATCTGCTTTCTGAATCTTACTGTTTTAGAGAATCTCTTCTCCAGTAAACTGTCTTACAGTGCTGCCTCATGAATCCAACATGGGTTTTAGAGCTCTAGAAACCCAGACTGGTTTGGGTTGGAGGGGACCTTAAAGCTCATCCAGCTCCAACCCCTGCCACATGCAGGGACACCTTCCACTAGAACAGGTTGCTCCAAGCCCCTGTGTCCAACCTGGCCTTGAACACTGCCAGGGATGGGGCAGCCACAGTTTCTCTGGGCACCCTCTGCCAGTGCCTCAGCACCCTCACAGGGAAGAGCTTCTGCCTAATGTCTAATCTCAATCTTCCCTCTGCCAGTTTAAAACCATTCTCCCCTTGGCCTGATCAGAAGGCAGTTATAAGGTGTCCACAGAGCATCCTCTTCTCCAGGCTGAACAAGCCTAGCTCTGTCAGCCTGTCTCCAGACTAGAGTTGCTCCAGCCCTCAGCATCTTCATGGTGTCCTCTGGACTCCCTCCAATAGCTCCAGAACTCTCTTGTGTTGGGGCACCAGCACTGGAGCTGGCAAATCTTAATTTACCCAAGGGATTTGGCCATAAGAAAAATTCCTTCCATAAAATGCACTAGCAGCCATCAGTTGCCCCACCTATTGGAGGCAAGTGTGAGGTGAAAATGAAGCCAAGTAAGACTGCAGCAGTAGTAATTACCTAGGTGCTTGTTTAACCATGCAGCAAGTAATGAAGTCAGGGACTGTAGTGTCACATCAACTGCATTACCTCATTTTCTTCTCTTGCAGACACAGGGAGGTTAAAAATAATGAGCCTGTCTGCCTCTCCCCATAGCCCTGAGCACACTGAATCACAAGCACCTTCTTTCTAAAACAAATTTATTTCTTGCTGCCTCCTTCCCAACAAAGACTTGCCTTTGATGAATACCAGACTTCCAGCATATTTGTCAAAGTGGTGCACCTGTGAGGGTTCCAGGGCAAGATAAATTTTGGCAGGCCAAGGGAGTAGAGGGAGGTACTAGGCAAGGAATAAATCTTTGTGTGTTACGACAGGCTGCGAATGAGCGTTCTCCTCCTAAGAATCGCCCCTCTGACAAGTTATGATAAATTACACTCTTTGTTGACACCTTCATCGTGTTATTTATGGCTCGTTAATTGAACCAAAAAGGAGACTTGTAGTGCAGCAGGGGTATTGTACGATACTTTTCCAGTAGGCTGGAACTGAAATCAGAGAACAAAAAAGGGGGAGGAAAAGGTAAAGTAATATATGCACGTGCGTACTCTTCACTGAAAACACCTAGCTGCTCTGAGATATCAGTGCAGAACTGTAGTAAGCGCTCTCAGTCTTCTCAGCAGCACTCATTTCTGTCCTCCTGCATGTCCCAGTAGGAGTATGTTTGTCTTTTGCTTTCATCTTTAATTCTTGTATCTGTGCTACTCTGTGCATTGCTGAAGCATGGGATTATCAGCCACATACGAAGGCAAGCATCCAGCCTGTCTTTCTGGACTTGACCATCCCTCATGTGCCTAACAGCAGTCTTCCCTGATCTTTCCTAACACTCTGTTGCTCAGAGTGAGATTCTGACATGAGAGTGGGCATAAAAGAAGGATGCTGATGTGACACTGAGGAAGTGTTAACATTTCTGTGCCAACACAGAATGATATTTTTTGGGGCAATGTATGCCTAATTCAGAGATGTACTTGTTTGGGGAACCTTTGGGTTCCCAGCACTCTGCCACTGGTAAAGGCTATGTCTTCTGACCAAACATTCTATTGTGGTGATGTGGGTGGGCATTTTCTCTGAGAAGTAGTAGCATAAACAGGAAGGGGAGAGGTACAGGATCTGAGCGGGTGGCTGTCTACACTTGTTATGCAAGAGGTGTCCACAGAAAACACAGTTGAAAGTCATTGAGGGGATGATAAAAGACAGAACAAAATCTCCTTCAGTAGATAATGCCTGACCCCCCTTTTGGTGAAGAAATTGTTCCCTAATATCCAGTTTAAACCTGCCCTCATGCAGCTTGAAGCCATTTCCTCTTGTCTCCTCCCTTGTTCCTTGGGGGCAGAGCCCAGCCCCTCCTGGCTCCATCCTCCTGTCAGGCAGTTGTAGGGAGCAGTCAGGTCCCCCCTGAGCCTTCTCTTCTCCAGACTGAGCCCCCCAGGTCCCTCAGCTGTTCCCCACCACACTGTGCTCCAGGCCCTGCACCAGCTCCGTTGTCCTTCTCTGGCCCCGCTCCAGCACCTCGATGTCTCTCTTGTAGTGAGGGGCTCAGAACTGGACACAGGATTTGAGGCGCGGCCTCACCAGTGCCCAGCACAGGAGGACAGTCGCTGCCCTGGCCCTGCTGGCCACACTATTGCTGATACAGGCCAGGGTGCTGGGGGCTCCCTTGGCTGTTGGGTGCACACTGCTTTTGTTTCCCTCGCTCCTGTTTCTACCTTCCTAGGAAAGGAGCTAAGGGCGCGCGGTAGCCCCGTGCGCATGGATGCAGCGGGAACGCCCCATGGTCGCAGCTGCGCTGGGTTATCAGCGGGGCCGTGCCCTGCGCGCACGGATCGGCTGTACCACCGCTGGGGTCTCCCGGGGCGGGCCGCACGGGGCTGCCGGCTGCGCCAGCCGGGCTTCCCGCCACTGCGAGCGGCCTCTCGCGTGCCGAAGGAGAGCCGTGAGGGAGCCCTGAAGGGGCGAGGGGGGCGGCCCGCTCCGCCCTGGCCTGCTCCGCTCCAGCTGCGGTGCGGTGCGGTGCGGTGCCTCCCGGGGTTTGCCTCCTGCCTGCTCCTCGTCTCCGTGTGGAGCCGTTTCAGCTTCCCTCCCACCGGCAGCTGCACGGCAGGGAAAGAGTGCTGCTGCGGTGCACTTGTGTGAGGGGTTAATTCCTGCCTGCACGTCTGCCTGGATGGATGCTGCTGCTGCTGCTTCATTCCCCTGTAGGTTTTAAATTCTTCTTTGTGCAAAAACAATATAATTGTGGCTGCAGTCATAACACATACGTACTTGGGGAGCGTGGGGGGTGTTGTTGTTTTGATCTAGAGAATAGGAACATAAAGAGAACTGGACCCGGGTGGCCATCCAACCCCACGGTAAAAGACAGCGATCTCCGTTGGTTACTTTTCTGTGTCTAATTCCCAATAGGAATGCAATAGCCAGCAGAGCTTCTGAGGCAGGAGGGGTTTGGTCTATCAGTTGATTGGTTTCTAGGGTCCTTCCCCTACCCTGGTCCCCAGACCACTCCCCAGCAAGGGAAAACCCTGAGGTAAAACCTGAGCATACCAATATGTGTGGGTTTCCTACCTTCTAGAGCAGTAGTTCCAGGCTGGATAGCTTTGATGTTTAACTGTTGCCCAATGTGTTTACATTGCGTTCTGAACTGAAATGTAATCTGGTATACTGGCTGCTCAAGGATCTGTCTGATACTGGAAAACATCCTGCCACCTTCGTGCTCACTGCCATTCTTCTGTCTTAAATGCGAGTGTTGTTTGTAGCCCTTTTTCTGTGCTTAACACTCTAGTCTGTATTGTCAAAATATTGGTAGGTACTTTTGGAGCCAGGAGGTGGATCCTCACAGATTGAATGTGAGCAAGGAGAGGGAAAAGTCTGAGAGAAATAAAGCAAGTAGGGAAAAAAGCTTGCTGTGGACAGCTTTCAACCATCAGTTTGAAACCAGCTGTAACTAGCACCCCGTTGTACTGAACTAGGGCAAAACTACTTCCAGTAGAGCGTCCTGTTCCCCTATATCCATCCTTTGATTGGGAGCTTGGTGCTTAGCGAGCTTTGTTTTGTTGCTTTGTAACTGCGTCCTTCCCAGGCAGCTGGCTTTCTTTTTTGGTTACAAGGGTAGGTGATTTATGGGGTTTTTGTAGTACCAAAAAATAGAGCATCGCAATATTTTTCAAATATTGTATACTGACAGATAATCTTTCCCACTTCTTAGGGTTTTTAATTAAGACTATTTGTAATAATGTGGGCCACATTGCTCCTTCAGTCTTCTCTGGTTGTCAGTTTCCCAGGATTTTGACTAAGTAGGCGTAGGAAATTTAGGCTCTTTGGCTGCAGCCATTGGTATACATTTGTAGTGTGTCTTGGTGAGTGTGGTGGAATATCTGTACATGATGAGGAGCTGTAGTGAAATAATTCTAGTTTGATACCGTATTCAAGGTTTATTCTCTATTGTTGATGGGACTGGCAGTTCACACATGTGAACTTGTCTCTGTCCCTAATAGGCATAATTTGAAAATACTTCTTTGGCTTTTTTTGTCCTTATTTTTCTTGTTCAATTTTTTGCTCCCTTGAGATAGGTAATAAACTTCCCTTTTTTAATTTTATTGGTCATGTTATTGGGACATTTGAATTGATACTCGGCATATTTGCATGTGCTCATTGCTTCATTTCCAGATGTTGATACAAAGGCTTAACCATCACAGCATGCGAAGACAGCACCATCTCTTGGGCTTCAAATACTGTAACCATGTGAGTAGGCTACCCTGAATTAATTCTCTCAAATGAGACCGTGAACTGAAGATAACTCAGGAAACAGTTTACAGAATTTATGCAGCCTGACAGGCTTTTAATACCTAGACCACTTATAAATAAATGAGGCAGATACAGACAGCGACATGTTCACGATCTCAGCTATTGAAGCTGCTTTTTTCCACAGGCTTATGCAGCTACAGCTGTGTTCTTGTGGCTGTGACCCTAGTAGAAACTAAGTACTGTGTAGTAATGAATATACCAGAAAGAAGGGAGTAGCACTGGTGTCTGTCCTCAAATTGAGTAATAGGTTTAAAATACAAATTTACATATTTTCTTTATCCACCAAAATTCTTCAGCAGAGGGTAACATTTGAAGAGTTGTATCATCCTTGGTAGCAGATAGGAGTGGGCAGGATCAGCAGCTGTAATCAGCTCATGGGAGGTAAGTGCCACCCACACCAAAAAATGTTGGCTTGGGTCTCTGGCTTTCTGCACTTTTGTTTCTTGTCAATTACTAGGCTAAAGGAGGAGGGAAAAACAACCTCCGAGTCAGTCTTACATAATGCTTTGTTTTGCAAGGCTTCTACTAATCATGTCAATACCAAGCCTTTAGATTTTGGTAATTACATTGGAAATGCCCAGTTTGTACATAGTAATTCCAACTATAATTACTATGAAATTATATAACTACAAATTACCCTGTCATGTGGATGGCCTAAATAAGCATGTACAGTACCTGCTCTGTGATAACAAATTAGAATTACATGGTTGGTTAACTAGCAGTAATATGAGATTTTTGAAGTGGCCAACCAGGCTGGCTAGCAATGTGGGGAGAAAGTGGAGGGGGGAGAGGGGAAGGGTGGGTCCTGATGCTCACTTATTTCCAAATAATAGAATATTTCTTTCCTGATACTTCTTTATCGGGAAATAAAAAAATTCTGACTTGGGGCTTGTTTTTAATGGACATTTGTATTGTATTGAATCATCTGCTTGGTCACTGCCAGCTGCTCTGTGTGTGTTCACCTGGGTGCCTGCTACTGCTTGTGGGACACTATGTGTTTGATTCAGTTTTTATGTAGTGATTTTTAACTGAATGTGTTAGCAAACAATTGCTTTGCATTTTATTTTTATCAGAGAGCATTTTATTCATTTGCAACAACAAAAAAAGGTTGATAGAGAGGAGATGGAGAGATTCCTTATGTTAGTTCTTATTTGAGGAAGGGAAAAATCACGTCTGAGAGTCATATACATCACAAAACAGGCAGTTGACTGTGTCACTGTCCCCCTTCAAAACATTCATACTGTAATTCTTTCTCACAGGCAAAATAGAAATAATATTGATCTTTTGTATTTGCACCAACACCCTCCCATGGCACAAGGGGAAGAAAGGCATGCCTAAAAACCAGAATGGGTAATACTGAGTCATTTGAAAGCCTTCCTCATAGAACTGCAGTACCTCAAAAGACAGCCTATGAAAGTGGACTCATGCTTCATATATGGAGGAAGGCTACTCTTACTAATGGTTTTCCTTTATTATGGGAGCAGAGATGCAACCTCCACAAACACCAAATTGGTGATACAGTTTCCTGCTTCAGGAGTGGTGCTGTACCTTTTGTAGTCAAACAGAAACAGCCATACCATTGAAAATGGCTTTTACATCTCAGTAGACAAGGTCTGGAGAGAAGTGAGAGAACTCCATATTAGCGGGGTACTCTCTAATGGAGGAAATGGGATGGAAAAGCCAGATCCTCCGTTTAGTTTTTGCGGCAGGCCTATGTCGGTGTCACTAACGCCCACCGGGTGGCAGCACGCAGGAGTTTAGTTCCTTGCCAGGCCGTTGGTCTTGAGCTGCGTTTGCCATGGAAAAGAGTGAATCGCTGCAGTCAGAACGTGTTGAATATAGATGGTTCTGGTTTTGAAATCGGTGTGTTTAATACACTTGTTTCATTTGTATTTCATTGTTTTTAATCTCAGAGAGTACAGTAATCTGACCACGGAAAAGACTTGTGTCACTCAGGACCTAACGTTTTTTCATAGAAGCTTAGAACATAGAATCATAGAATAGTTAGAGTTGGAAAGGACCTTAAGATCATCTAGTTCCAACCCCCTGCCATAAGCAGGGACACCTCACACTAAACCATGACACCCAAGGCTTCTTCCAACCTGGCCTTGAACACTGCCAGGGATGGAGCACTCACAACTTCCCTGGGCAACCCATTCCAGTGCCTCACCACCCTAACAGGAAAGAATTTCTTCCTTAGATCCAATCTAAACCTCTCCTGTTTAAGTTGGAACCCATTACCCCTTGTCCTGTCACTACTGTCCCTAATGGAGAGTCCTTCCCCAGCAGCCCTATAGCCCCTCTTCAGATACTGGAAGGCTGCTATGAGGTCTCCACGCAGCCTTCTCTTCCCCACGTTGAACAGCCCCAACTTTCCCAGTCTGTCTTCGTATGGGAGATGCTCCAGTCCCCTGATCATCCTCGTGGCCTCCTCTGGACTTGTTCCAACAGCTCCATGTCCTTTTTATGTTGAGGACACCAGAACTGCACACAATGCTCCAGGTGAGGTCTCCTGAGAGCAGAGTAGAGGGGCAGGATCACCGCCTTCGACCTGCTGGTCACGCTCCTTTTGATGCAGCCCAGGATACGGTTGCTTTCTGGGCTTCCAGCGCACACTGCAGTTGGCTCAAGTTCATTTTCTCGTTGACCACCACCCCCAGGTCCTTCTCTGCAGGGCTGCTCTGAATCTCCTCTTTGCCCAACCTGTAGCTGTGCCTGGGATTGCTCCGACCCAGGTGTAGGACCTTGCACTTGGCATGGTTAAACTTCATGAGGTTGGCATCAGCCCACCTCACAAGCGTGTCAAGGTCCCTCTGGATGGCATTCCTTCCCTCCAGCATATCCACCCAACCACACAGCTTGGTGTCATAGGCAAACTTGCTGAAGGCGCACTCAATCCCACTGTCCATGTCAGCAACAAAGATGTTAAACAAGACCAGTCCCAGCACCAATCCCTGAGGAACACCACTCATTACAGCTGGACATTGATCACAACTCTTTGCATGCAGCCATCCAACCAGTTCCTTATCCACCGAGTGCTCCACCTATCAAATTGATGTCGCTTCAATTTTGAGACAAGGATGTCGTGTGGGACAGTGTCGAACGCTTTGCACAGGTCCAGGTAGGTGATGTCAACTGCTCTACCCCTGTCCATCAGTTCCGTAGCCCTATCCTAGGAGGCCACCAGATTGGTCAGGCAGGATTTCCCCCTAGTGAAGCCATGCTGGCTGCCACCAAGCACCTCGTTGTTTTTCATGTGCCTTAGCATGCCTGCCAGGAGAATCTGCTCCAAGATTTTGCCAGGCACAGAGGTGAGACTGACTGGTCTGTAATTCTCTGGGTCATCCATTTTTCCCTTCTTGAAAATGGGGGTTGTATTTCCCATTTTCCAGTCTTTGGGAACTTCCCCTGACTGCCATGATCTCTCAAATATGATGGACAGTGGTTTAGCAACTTCACTCATCAGCTCCTTCAGGACCTGCGGATGGATTTCATCAGGTCCCATGGACTTGTGCACGTTCAGGTTCTTAAGATGGTCTCGAACCAGATCCTCTCCGACAGTGGACCAAGGTCTTCATTCTCACAGTCCCTGTGTCTGACTTCCAGGACTTGGGTGATGCAGTCAGAGCCTTTCCTGTTGAAGACTGGGGCAAAGAAGTCGTTCAGAACCTCAGCCTCCTCCAAATTCTGTGTAGCCAGTTCACCCAATAGCTTCTGGAGGGGGTCTATGTTGTCCCTGGTCTGTCTTTTATTTGCAGTGTACCTGTAGAATCCCTTCTTGTTATCCTTAACATCCCTAGCTAAGTTTAATTCTGACTGGGCATTAGCTTTCCTAAACTGGTCCCTGGCTTCCCAGACAACATCCCTGTATTCATCCCAGGCCGCCTGTCCTTGCTTCCACCTTTTATAAGCCTCTTTTTTCCTTTGAATTTCTCAGCAGCTCCTTATCCATCCAAGGAGGTCTTCTGGCATACAAGGAGGTCTCCTGGAATCCAAGGAGGTCTCCTGGGCATTTTGTATTTGGCATTATGCCTATATGTTTGCGTAGTTTGGGCAATTACAGAAATGGGTACTACATACAATTCATTAACTGTATATAGAAACTCATATCAAACTATTAGGGTTTAGTGTGTAAACCAATTACAGGCCTTTTTAAACACCTTCTATTAGTAAATGCTGCCCATCTTGGATTTTAAGATACTCCAGTCTGTGATCTTCACCATCCAGCAGAGTTAAAATAGTTCTCACTAACATCCTCCTCTTCTAGTGGTAATTAGAACATCAGGCGAAGGTCCTGGCAGCCATTATTTTCATCTGCAAGAGTCACTACAGAGCAGTGCATATCTGAGGATGAAATGTTTATCACATTTCACCTGCAAAAGCTGAGCTTTCTCCAGCTAACTTTGAATTAATTTTCAGGACTTGATTTGTGGTTTCTTTGGTGTACCCCTAAATAAATTAGGTCATCACATACATGAGAGGAAAAATTCTCAACAAGGTTTCCAACCTCAGTTCTTTGTTCTTATCTAAGTTTTTCTTCTGTATTTGTTACTGAGTCTCTTGCTTATCTAGTGTCCTCTCTTCTGAGCAATACATGTTTATAGAAGCAAGTAGTTTGCTTTGCTTACATGCAGTTGCAACTCTAATGCGTGGCTTCAATTTATTTCTGAGAGCCTCATTAGTTCATAGCAGTGACAGACAAAAACTAGTAGTAACAAGGTTAACCAGGATCCCGACAGATTAGAAGTGTGCCATGGACTGATCTTTGGTTGTCTTTGCTGTCTAGATCCAGAGTTGGTGTTTCAGTTGCTTATGGACTGGTCTTTTTGTTTCAGACAGATGTGAATTGTGCTGCATTCAAACATATCTGTTGCAAAAAGGAAAACAGGAATTGTAAGCATGGAAATTATTCAGTTATCTTTTTGTTGTTTGGTGTCCATCTTCTGCTTTTCTCACAGCTAGGTCCATTATGTTGGGTTTTTTTTCTGTCATTGATTTAAATACTGTGCTAACCAGTAGGAAGTCTCCAGAGACTCATGCTCGGAATATGTTTTAAACAAACATCCTTCAGGGTGTGAATAAACATGATGATCAGGTATATTCCAAATTGCATAGGAATTATGGCTAGCATGCAGTGTTTATGTTCATTATAATTATTCATGCAAAGTTTTCCACTCTCAAATTGTCCTTTTTCTTTTCTTTGTATCATCTCTGAAGAATCCATCTTTCAGAAGGTGCTGACTGGGAACTTACTGGCAGAGCAGTTTCTCATGACTGTTGTTTGGTAATAGGAACATCTCAGAAAGCGTCAGTGAGAGTTTGTGGTAATTTTGGTTGCAGCTAATACAGATAAATCTACAACGAGCCCTTTTGTTTAGCTGGCTAGGTGTTTAAACTCTCAGTAAGGTCAATGATTGAATTTAGGTAGTTTCAACTTGAAAAAACCCTGCATAATTACTTAGATTATTTAAGGTATCAGAAAAATGTTTTCAGACATGTTGGCCTATTGCAGACTGCTTGTTTGATTACCTGAGCTACACTGAAAGCTGTTAAGAGATGGGGTGAAAAGGTAATTGGTTAATGGGGTTTTAATCTGGAAGAGGGTGGGATTGTTTTCATCACGTATTAGTTTTGAATTTTTTGTACAAAAATAACTGTTAAGTATCTGCTGTTGTGATGTTTATGTAAACAGCATATGTGAAAGCAAGAATTTTTCTGCTATGAAATCAGGTGTGTTCCTCTTACCGGCAGAGATTTCTGTGCAAAAATATTGTTGTTCACTGAATGTGTTTTTAGGACACATGCTTTTAGTCACATTTGCTCAAATTGAGAGACTTTGCAATTGGTGCTCCTGAAATCAAGAGAATTCCTTCTGAGAGAACCAGGTTACTTGTGTAAGGCTGTGATAATTTGTGTGATTGTCATCTGAAGAAGTTTGTTGAACTCTCTCTGGTCTTCATAGTCTTCTTTCAAACTGATAGCGCAGTTTCCCCTCCGCAAAGTTCACGTTTCAGTATCTGGGAGTATGCTACATTTACTTGCTATCCCAAAGCTTTACTCATACAAATTTAATAGAAAGCTGCTTACATCATGGGACTGTACAAAGCACCTGTGGCTTAGTCCCAGTGTAATCCGGGGGACATAAAATGTGTTTGCAACTGAGGTAGTACTTTCCCATTTGGGTTGTATTCAGCGTGGTCTAGTAGTTCTTTCTATAATTTTAGTGCATCAGCAGACCCATTAACACAAATAATTTTATTCTTATTTAATATAGTTTCTTATTTTTGAGCATAAATATCACCAAAGCTAGAAAGTTACCTGGTCCATTTGAAATTTAATAAACTGAGATAATAAAATCATAAATTAGGTATGAATGGGGAACCTAGTAAATGAGAACAGAATTAGAAACAATGATACTTCAGAACACTTCAGTTGGTGTCCATTGGGACTGATTCTGTCCAGCCTTCTTTGGAATGGGATGGTTTGTCTGATAGTATTATGCTCCTTGACAATTTTGCACTGTACAACATGCCAAAACCATTAATTTCTCATGTTCCTGCTGCATAAGTATAAACAGCAAGCAGCTGGCATTTTTTATTCACTTTGCAAACTGGTATAGAGTCTGAGGGTTACTATCTGACAGAACTCTTGTAAAAGGCTTGTAAAATAGCAAAATGCATGTAACTGTCACAGGAAGAATAACCGGTTTCTGGCAACGCTTACGTTGTTTTTACAGTACTGATACTTTTCATGCTCTTCATTTGTTGGTGTTTTACACAGACAGTGTTAACACTGTATTTGTTCTTCTAAGAGTTGGATTTTTCTGATTGTCTCTGTGACTGTCAGTTTGACATTTTTCTATGTTTTCAAAAGCAGGTGAAAGAGTTAAGAATGTGTGTGTGTCTAAATACCTGTCACTTGCTGTTCCTTTAGCATAGTACGTCCATGGTATGAAGGCTGGCATGACTAGGTTCATAAACTTGATAGATAATAAGTAATGAATGCTTCTCCCAGCTGAGAAGATTTATAAATGCACTTGAGTTTTTGTTCCATATTTATAACCTGAACCTTGTTGTTTCAGAACTCACCAACAATTTGGATATAATTGAGGATTTTATTGAGATTAAAAAAAAAAAGTTGAGGATTTGTATAAAACTCACCTGCTGAATTTTTTTGAAGTTACTTATTTAGTAATTATTCCCATTCTTTCCATGCACGTGGTTCTTCCTGCTGATCCCTGCTTACAACCACATCTAACGACAACTAGCAGTATCCTGAGCTAGTCCGCTGGTTAAGTTAGAGTAGAAATGCCACTTTTGTTCTGACAAGTAACTAGACCATTTGTCAAAGAGCGTTGTCATGCAGGCACATTGCCTAAGCTAGTGAGACTGAGAATGGTCTCAGTTTACTGTAGCATTATGGGGTGTACTAGAAGTCATAGCAGGACAAAAGGCTTGGCAGCTTCTGTAGAGAGAGGCACACAGGAACCTGAAGGAGTTTTCTGAGGTGACTGCTGTACCTAATCCAAGGTAGCTCAGTCCTTAGGGATAGATACTAATCATCTGAGCTAAGTCATTAATGAAAGTATGCTTTAGAGAGGCTGGAAACTGAATACCTGCCTACTGATGAAAACAGGATTGTACACACTTAAAGCTGACTGTGCTTCACTAAGTCACTGTATATCACAAGATGTTTCATTTAAAAACTGGGACAGTGGATTTTTTTTCTCTTTAAAGTCTGTGTTAGGGAAGACATAATTATTAATGCTTCAGAAAATTATTTATCAAATGTTCTGAAATGTATGTTAACTTAGTGATGAATCAGAAAAATATCTGAAGTTCATGATTTATTCTGAAGACTTAAAATCAGCATATGCCATTACATGAAGGAAAGTTCTCTGTTGATTTCATGGCAATTTTTAAGGTAGCTTTAGAATAACCAAGGAATTGTCACTTTCAGTGAATGCTAACAACTCTTTTACATTCAGATAACTCAGCCAACCAGTTGCCTTTAAGTTAGCTGGTATGCAAGATGAGTGTTGTGATTTAAGCCCAGCGGGCAACCCAGAACCATGCAGCCGCTCGCTCATTCCCCCCACTTTCCTTTCCCTGCTCCTAGAGGGATGGGGAGGAGAATCGAAGGAATGTAACTTCCACAGGTTGAGATAACAAAGCCCAGTAACTAAGGTATAACACAAATTACTACTGCTGCCACCAATAGTAATAATGATAAGGGAAATAACAAGGGAAGAGAACTCAACCGCTCACCACCCACTGGATGATACCCAGCCTGACCCAAGCAGTGATCTAATCCTTCCAGGTAACTGCCCCCAGTTTATATACTGGGCATGATGTGCTGTGGTATGGAATACCTCTTTGGCTAGTTTGGGTCAGGTGTCCTGTCTCTGCTTCCTCCCGGCTTCCCGTCCTCCTTGGCAGAGCATGAGACTCAGAAAGTCTTTGGTCAAACTAAACATTACTGAGCAACAACTAAAACCATTGGTGTTATCAGTGCTGTTCCCAGGCCAAAAGTCAGAAATGCAGCACTGCAGCAGCTACTAAGAAGGAGAAAAATGACTGCTACTGCTGAACCCAGAACAATATGGTTTTTAAGTGTACAGCTATTTTCAAGGATTCTCTCAAGGAATCACATGCTTCAGAACTCCTTTAACTTCTCAATCTAAAGTTAGGCAGCTGATACAGTTCCTCAATAAAATAATTTCATTAGGAGAGATTTTAAAGATAAAATCCTGAACAGTTAGAACTTGGAACTTCTAACTGGATAAAATGTCAACACCTTTAACCAGCAGTGTAAGCATTTTAGGTTGATTTCCTTTAGGGATGCATGAAGAAAAACATATCTTCATATGGAGTAGCATATAACACTTCAAATATACAATATGAATGGAAGTATCTAGGGAACATGCATTGCTTCTAGTGGGGTCCTCTTGAGGCTTGGCATTCAGCTTTGTAGTTAGAACAAAACTATGATGTTGTAGTTGACAGTTTTGCATTCTTGTTGATTACTTTTAAATAGGGAAGGATGCTCAAAACTTGTAAGCTTAGAATTTACTAGTTCTTTTTGTCGCGTCTGTTGGAAAATTCTCAGGAAGTTTAAGGAATACAGCTGTAAAATTTAGGCTGCAAAAAGAATTAGCTTTTAACAGTATGTATTGATTTTTTTTCCCAAAGTTCAGTTGATTTATTAATGACTAATAAAAATTTTATAATAATTATATACAAATGGAACAGCTCAGGCAAAATTTTTACATTTTCTATTAGAATAAATGCCGAGGCAGTAGTACAAAGACTTCCGTAAAATATGTAGATTAAGGCAATAACTTGTGCAGATTCTTCAAATTTCTGATTTTTCCAGTAGGTGTTCAAACATATGGGTTGGTGGAACAGCCAAGATGCTATAGAGATGACTGTTCCCATTTTAGAGATTCCATAAAAATGTTGCAAATGCTAGTGCTTTTGGTAACTACATTGGGCTATATGTCATTTTTTGTATGTATAGTCTGTTAGACATAAGGAATAGGTTTATGTGGTGCAACATGTTTCTATTATACCTATGTAATAGTGACACTGACCATTTGGAGACTCTTGTTTTACTGACAGTCTCTTGGCAGGCAGTAGCCAGCTGAGCTTGTCTTCCCAAGATCTTGAGAAGTGAGGGATTTTTTTAAGGGAGAGCACCTGTGTTTCATATTCATAAAAACTGTTACAAAACCAGAAGCCACAGGGTCTTAAGGTTTTGATTTTAATTCTTCCTAGTAACAGATTTTGGTGTTATATGCATCAGTATTTGCACCAGAAGCATCTGCATGGGATTAAAGAACGTCTTTTACATGGTCCATATGTTACAGAATCACTAAGTGAGCCAACTAATCGCCTGTGCTGATCTTGGTGACCTGTTCATGATCAACCCATAGATTTCTTTTTAGTAACAAAAAAAGAGGTTACTTTTGTTAAGTTGATTATATTTACAAATTAATTTTATTTCTATATTGAGCTCTACATTTGAAAGGTTCTGTATCATAGTTTGGACTTTCTTGAGCCTTCTGAGATGGTAATGATAAAAGTAGATTATATGATATGGTTAGGGCGAAAAAGCAACATAAACTTAACATTCAGATCATGAATTCAGGCAGCTATATCTATTAGACTCGTGTCCTTGCTTTATTTGCTGAATCAGGATGTGATAGCATCTACAAGGTTATGGGTTTTGTAAGTAGCTGAAGATTGATACAAAACTAAATGGACAACACAAGTAGTTGTATGGCTACTTTACATGGTACTGTGCTTTACAAGTCAATGATACAGTGCAGCAATGCACTGGGAGGCTGGCTGCTGCAGTGGATAGACGCTTTTCCATGTGAAACAGGTTACACCACTTCAAGATGAGCTTTCCCTTTTTATGTAGGATATATTGCCAGTTCTGTGATAAAGAAGAGGGCTCCAATTCAGTGAACAGCCACCAGCTTGGTTTGTGTTTTTTCTCCCTTAATTGTCCACTTGTGGCATGGAAACAAAACCATTGTTTGCTTTTAGGTTACACCAACTATTCATTTACAGTTGTGATGGTACATAATTTGCTAACCTAAAGCTTTTATATATTCAGTTCTGGAAAGGAATTTCTGTGATGAAAAGAAAATTGAGTGGTGGAAACTGTTTGGACAGTATTTGAAAAACATAAATGTTGGCAGATAAGGGGGTCCATTCATAAGCTATACATTCAGTAATTTTCTGTCTTACTATTGATTAGTGCTAAGGCATGCAATCCAGAGAAGCTTTGTAAATTCCAATCAGAAAAGTGTTTGGGTAAAGCACACTTATTGTTCCAGTCCAGGAGGTGAATGTGATCATGCTGGCACATACCACTGATTCATTCTCTGTGCATGGAGAAAATCCTGTTTTGTTGCTAATGTTTATCAATTGCAGTTATTTACTTCACACTAGCTGAGGGTGAGATGGATGCTGCATTCTGTTAGTGATGTAAGCTCAAGTGACAAGTCAAAGACTTGTCCAGATTACTTTAAGACAATAAACATGATGGCTTCTTATTGACAGCATGTTAAATATTAATTTCTCAAACCATGACTTTGAAAGGCTCTGAAATGTGTCAAGATTCTGACTATTTAAAAACAGTCTTCCGCAGAAATTTCCTGTAGACTGAAGGAGCAAATGTTGTCTTACAGGACAAGCAAGTTTAACTTTCAGTGTATTCCTTTAGCATAAGGTGGGCTATTATTTGAAAATACGTAGCTAGCTCAAAGCTTATTAATTGTCTTTCATTCATGCTGGGCAAATGTTCCTAAAGGTACTGTACTAGCCAACAATACCAGTGAAATGAGAACCTAACCAATGTTGTTGCTTTAAGAGTTGCTAAATGCTGTATTTGTTGTGAGAAGTAGAGCTTGTATAGAAACAAAAGGGAAGAAACAGAATCTGCACTTCTGAAGAAGGCAGCGCTATTCAGGTAACCC
This sequence comes from Agapornis roseicollis, assembly GCA_002631895.1. Classification (NCBI taxonomy): domain Eukaryota; kingdom Metazoa; phylum Chordata; class Aves; order Psittaciformes; family Psittacidae; genus Agapornis; species Agapornis roseicollis. The sequence goes on along the minus strand of NDXB01013177.1, from coordinate 364,621 downwards.
TCTGAGAGGAAGGAAAGTATATTTTCTAAGATCTTCTGATACTAAAACCCCTTTACTGCTGTTGAGAAAAAATCTCTCTGACAGAGGATTTAGCTTCTGCTAATCCTTAAGGGACTTGTTTTGACAGAGTCTTTATAGAAGATTTTCTTAGTAACTTCTGATTTGTTATAAAAGAGCAATTGCTGATTTGTCCTCAAGCACCTTTTTGATGCGTGTTTGTTAATGAAGTTCATGTACGTACAGGAATGAGGAAGAAAAGCCAGTCAAAGTTGTTTGTGGTGAAAAAGCAGGAATATTTGGATTTTCCTGGATCTCCAGTTCTTTTTCTAGCCCACAGAGCACTCGGAGTCTGGATTTTGTTTTAGTGTGTTATGTGGCCTGCTCAGCAGTTTGTGGAAACAGATCTTGTTTTCTCTTTACAGTAGACTGAGTGGTTTTGTTGCCCGTTCTGAGCAGAAAAACATTTGCTGATGTTCAGAATAACATCCACTATTAAATTTTAATCTATTTTCTAGTAATCTGCACAGGTAACCATAAAGTCCTGATTTTATAGTGTCAATGCTGGTTAAGGGGAATAAACCAGCTTTCTTGAAATGTCTTTCTGTTACTTGTTCCTTTTTTCTGAAGAAGTCAAATATCCAAGTATATGTCCCTTTCCAAAATCAACGGTAGTACAGAAAATCCACAGACAACAGCTTAGTTCTGTCAGTTTTCCCAGGTCTTACAGGCTCTGTGGTTATGCACATGTGCTCCATTTACAGAATAATCTAGGAAAATAGGGCTGTATTACCAACACTGTCTGGGTTTAGGTGTCATGCCGTTTAGCTAAAAAAACCTTGGATCACATTCACATGATTTCCCATTGTTCTTCTGCCAAGCTGTCTCATTCCTGATCTAGAGGAGCTGTCTATGTAGTTGACACTCTAGTTAATTCATCTGTTGGCTTTGCTTCAGAAAACGAGTAACCAGCGTTAATATTGATAGAGTAATTTTTTTTCCTTTAATCTGAATAAAACCAAAATTAGAGAGCAAACTGATGTGAAAACTATGTTCCAAGGTACATCTGGCCTCTAAACCTGTTTGATTTATTCCAACTATTTGTTTTAAAATGTTTTCCCTAATGCTAATGAATGTACTTAGTCTAAATCAGCACAGCTTGTGCTTGCTGCACAGACTATCCAAACCATTTCTGTGGTAAGTCATGCTACTGTCTGTCAAGCACAGTAATGTGCTGTGTGTATCCTGCCACAGTAGTAGAGGCATGATGAAGTAGTGCGTACCTCTATCTGCTTAAGTTCCTCTCAGATATAAGAAAAACCCCCACCCAGTTTGGGGGCAGTTCAGATTCACTGTAATTAAGTAACTCAGATCTCAGTCACAACTTGAGTTTGTCAATGACTCAACAGATCATCACTGTAACAAATACCGTCCTGTTTGAATTTCACTTCTGGAGAGCAAATAGTTCTGTTTCTTTTGGCAAAAGATGTGGGTTAAATTTGCAACAAAATATGGCAATTTACTTATAATAAAGGTTCATTTCAGTGATAAAGACCTGCTAACATAACTATCTATGGCTGGAGAACCAGTAAAGGAACTATTCTGCCCTTTGTTACCATTATTTTTATTCTGCTCTGACTTTCTGCTTTTGGACACATAGTAGTTTCTGTTACTTAGAGTAACAGAGCTAACAAGAGACAGCTTGCAGAGCTCATTCTGATGAAGTTGTCTAGAAATCTCTTGTGGAAATGGGCTTCTGTTAAAATACAAGGTATTTCTCACGTCTGGCAGTTCTGGAAGCATTCTGAAAAAAGCTGTTCCTGAGCTAGTAGGGGAAATTACAGTTGTGAAGCTGGAACAACAGATATGCAAATACCTACTTTGGAGTAAGAAGTGAAAAAGTCGCTATGAAGAAAAAGTGGCATTTTAGTATCTTTAGGAAGGATTCTCTAAATCTTTTGGGGATGTGAACAATTTCAAAGGAATGGAGAGAAATAGCCTCTGTTTTTCTCCTCAGACATACTTTTTTTTAAAATGAAGAAAGCTACCTCACACAAAGGCCTATTAAAGTGCCATCAGGACATTAGGATATACAGTAAATCTGTGCTAGCTGTAGCTTATGATGGGTGCTTTATTGCTTTTATAATAGCCCAGAATTTACCACAAACGCTTCACGTTCAGAGCCCTTGATACTGTATATAGTTCTTTCATTACAAATTTGTAGTACAGCAGTTGTGAAAGTCAGCCTTTCTGATTTCCCCCTCTGGGTACTAATTGCCACCTCTGTGCCATTATTAAAGATTTTTTTCAACAATAAAAACCAAATCAGAACAGACATTTATTACTGCATAGAGGCATTTCTTGAGTGGTTTAACAGTTGCTTGGTAGTCCAGCCACCCATGGTGAACAGCTGCAGGTCTTTTGCTTCCATGCTGACTTTCATGCGTTGCCAAAGTTTCCAAGAACCTAGCTTTCAGACTTTTCAACTGTATTTTTAAAATCAGTTTTCCTTCTGTGTGTGAAACAGAAACTCTTTGTTAATGTGACCAATGCTTAGTGACACTGTGATTGTCTAACTGCAAATTGTTTTCCTGTATAGTTCTGTCCTGAGAATGAAACTTGGCTTCTGGACTCCATGGGTTGGTCTGTATTACCTGTTTGCCCTTCTGAGTGTAAATGAAGTGATCCTCAGGGATTGAGGGAGGTGCTTATACTTTTGCCTCACATTCTTCTGTCTACAAGAGTTGACTTGCATGGGTTTATAGGTGTCTGCTCCCTCCTCCTTCTCCCAGTGCTCTAGTGCCTGATTAGGGTCAGACGTTTGATCCTGAACTGTGTAAAGAAATGGATGAGAAAAAGAACTTTTGCTCAGTAATTTCTTGGACTTTGACCATCTTTCTTTTACTTCAGTGCACAAAGTTTATTTTCAGAGTCCTTTCTTTTTTCTTAGTGCTTTTGCTTTTGGTTTTCATGGTGTTTATCAGGCTATTAACAAGTACAGTTGAGGAGGTGTTCACTCCTTCTTACACTTGTAATTCATGAAAGTATGTGTCCTGAGAGAGTTGTGATGCAAAGTTAAGTTTGAACTTGCAGGTCTCCCACACTGCAAATAAATGGGTTGTTACCAAGTCACAGGTGCTCACAGCATGATGGTGAAAAACAGTGCGGGTCTTGAGGATTCTGATGACATTTCTAGTACTATAATTGATTGAAAGCAGGCTGTTGGTCAGTTACCTCAGGAGTATTCTTCACTAGCAGATGAGAGTTTAACAGATTTATTATCTGTCAAAGTACTATACCTTACTGTTATTACTGCTATATGCTAATTTTAGTTATATGTGAAGCCTAAAATGTGCTGATGCCTTTTAATAATTCTCACAGCAGAACATGTCTATACTTCACTATGTATTCCCACAGTTTTTTAGTTAGAAGGACCTTTTTTTATGGGAAGAAATGAACAAAAATGCTGACTTGTTTGCCACACCAGGTACTCTTGATTAATTGTATTCAGACAAAGAATAAAGAAGTTCTGTCTCTACTCACAAATTTTAAATGGATCCATCACCCTGATGATAAGCGCAAGGAATCAGTTCCTCAAAGTTAGAAAGTATAAAGATAATTTTATGGAGGCACCTTTAAAACACATGCTGTCTTTACAATGATTGCCTATAAAGTCATAATGATGAACTTTTTAAATCCCTGCTTTCATACAGTGCTCCATTCTGTAAAGTCATTTTTAGAGGCTCAGGTATTTTTATTCTTTGGACAGAACTACTGTAGGATACCAGTGTGTCAGGAAAGCATAGTTTTTAGTCATTTAACAAGAAATATTTGTCTATGTTTTGAGAGGGTCTCAAATATCCAGTCATCAGGCATAAAATGGTTAAGTGTTAATGTCTTGTGAATTAAAAGAACAAAAGGAGAAATATGATTTAGCTAACAATTCTGTGCCATTCATAGCTTATACTGGAAATGGCAGAATCTGTCCTTACTCTCTAATGGAACAGAGAATTCATTTTGTAGACATGCAGGTACATGAGAGCAAGGAAAAAAAACGAGACAAATGATAGTGTTACATTTGTTCAGAGATGACTTCTCAGTTCACAAACAGTTACTTTTCAGTTCATCCAGTCAGTCCATAAACTATTAATTACACAGGGCATAGAAGACCTCACAACATTGGGCAGAGCCCTATTGGGAAGTAATGGAGGTTAAGAGAAAGTCTTCAGCGGCAGAACACACTGCATGTTGGTATCTTGCACAAGATTGTCGTCTTTTACCTTGTTCTGCTGAAAAAGAGGTGGAGGACTTGTGAAACGTCTTTGTGAGGTGTAGCTGATACAATGGTATTGTGCATGGTTTAGGTGGCTGTACTCTCTTAAAGAAAGTAGTGTTCATAAAGCATTTAATTATATCACGTATATCCAGCCTTCAAGTACTATGGACTTTTTGTATTCTGAAGTGAATAATAGCTACAACTTGCTAGGGCAGCAGTTCAGTGCAGGTCATGTATTTAGAGCACATTGCACTTGAGAGCTGAACTCAAAAGCTTAGCAGCAGACTTCCTGAAATCTGCTTGAGTGGCCTTGAACAATACTGAATCAAAACTCAGAGCTCTTAGTCTCAAAAAAAAATTGTACTGTACAAGAGCTCTATATGCTTCTGAAAATAGAACGAAGCCAAAACCCTCAAGATATTTATTGAATTGCCAGACATCCCAACCTGTTCCATCCCTACAAGTTACTGCTCTGGAGAGCATCTTTAGCAGGATGCTCAGTATTCCAGCAGCTATGGTGGTGTTTCTGATGTTTTCTGGAAAAGTCATTCAAAATATACAACCATGAAGGAGTATTTACTTCTATAGGTAAATCATTTTAAATTCTACTCATGGAACATTAAAGATCTGGAACTGCGCTGTAGTTCATATTTGAAGTATCAGTTCATGGCAGTGTCCCAGGCTTCTAGCTTTGCTTTGCTTAATATAATTTGAATTGCAGGAAATGACTGCTTCTACAGAGTCAATTTTACAGGAAATGTCTAGTCTTGTATTTTTTATTATAGTTTCAGGATTGAAATGAGTGTCTCCATGCTTATCATGTCCCTTGTCTAATCACGTAATTATCTTGGTCTGATTTTGAAGGTGGCTAAGTGCAGTGAGAGAAAAGAAGATTTCAGAGTACATACTGCTAGTTCTGAGGACAGTGTAAAATGCATAGTGTTTGCTCATGGATCTGTATGACTGCACTTAACTTTCAGAATGTAAAATTATGCAGCAGGAATGAAGTGTGGTTAGTAAAGCTAACTAAATTAAAAGAGAACGTAACAGAAATGTTGTGTTCCCATTCAGTGTCCTGGTCATGTAGCTGTGCCTGACTTTTTGTGGTGGTAGCCCTGAAAATCAGGAACAAAACCCAAGAGAACCCAACCAAAACCTAATTATATTCAAGCTTGCTTTGTCAGTATCACATGTTTTATGTACTTTAAATAATAACAACAAATACATTATATAGTATTCTCAGACTTAGTGTTTCATTTTATCATTGCTAAAGGCAATTTCATGGCAGCTCAGGNGCTTTGTCAGTATCACATGTTTTATGTACTTTAAATAATAACAACAAATACATTATATAGTATTCTCAGACTTAGTGTTTCATTTTATCATTGCTAAAGGCTATATCTGAGTAGATTTTATAAGAAAAGGTAATTTCATGGCAGCTCAGGATAAAAATATGCACAAATAAGAAACACTTTTTTAAAGGATAGAAATAATTTACTTGAAAAAGTTTACTTGAAAAGTTTACTTGAAAAAGTTATGAACCAAAACAAAAAATAAGTTGATGTTCACTGGTAATTTGAAAATAAACCCAATGAGAGCTTGTTACTATTGCAATATGTGGAGCATAGTTCAAATCCTGCATTTGGTTGTGTCTAGACAGTCTGTCTCAACCCTTCTGAGCCCCGCAGTCTTCTGCCTGAGATAAAATACAGTGTGCAATCTTGGTGCATTTCAAATGTGCTATTCCAAAAGGCTGAATTTCATTAAATACTGATAAAACTTGGCCTACGTAAATTAAAGGTGTATTTCCTTTTTTTTTCCTTAAGCAAACACCTGAGTTCAAGAGGGTACATGATGAATACGAAATTGTTACAAAGCTCAAGTATGACTTCAGTTTTTCTAGTACTTCTGTCATCTTACCTGCTGTAGCTGAATGTTGTACTGGTTGATCCCATAGAAAACAGGTTTAATACAGTTACAGAATATAGGTTTGTCATATGGATGGTAACAAGTATCTATCTTAATATTAGCTGACTTTGTTTAAAATAGGAGCTTTATTAGGCCATTGATAGCAAACATTGAATACTGCCCACTAAGTACAATGTAACTTGGGAGGGTTATTTCATTTGGCAAATTAATCACAGCAGCACAGGCAGCATGCTGTTACACTGTTGGGCATTACTGTGGAGTGGTGTACTGCTGATGTTGGGCTGGCTGGCTTTTTCACTGTAAGCAGTAAGGAAAAGATGAGCCATCAGAAGTCTTATTCTGTTGTAATGTGAAGTGATTAAATATTGCCTGCTGGTTGTTAGTTTCCTGGCTAAGTAAGTGTGCTGGGCTCATTTCTTATTTCTCCTTAACTAGCCATACATCCATTTCCACCTTCCTGAAACCTTTTACAGGTCCAGGGACAAATAAATCAGTTTTAGTGTATTCCCAGGACAGTCTCAACTGGAAAAAGGGTATCAACATGAAGGACAATTGCAGTGTTGAGCTGTCATCCAGTCCCCACAGGTACCATGAAAAATTACAGCCAATAAAATAACATTTTTCAAAATGTGACACTGTTCTTAAATTTATCTTCTGCAGTAAATGGGTTCTAGAGAGAATTCCGATGTCGTTGAGTGCAAACTATTCTTCAGGCACTCAATAATAGATTGTAGTGGAATTGTATTAATTTGTAATAGAGTAAATGTTTTGCTTCAGTAGTCACTTTCAGGGGCTCAAGCAGTAATTTTCTCTGCTTTTTTATCATCTTAAAGATATTTCTCTTAATAATAAAAAATTAAAAAAAATTAAGTTCAGGATTGAGCTAAAGCTGTCCAAAGCCATGAAATCTGCTGTTAAAACAGAAATAAGAGTCTTAATTCAGCCTGTTACGCTTTAGTGAATGATCAGTGTACGCGAATCTCCCATTGTTTGAATGCTCATTAGAGGACCACAATACTTAAAAAACTTGGTGTGATTTTTGACTGCCAGTCTAATGATTAAGAGGTAAGTTCATCTTTAGCCCAGTTTTCTAGATCTTGAGCATGATATTAACATAGACCTAGTATGAGTTTCTGTGGTGTTGCTTTAAACTGGTTCAAAACAAATGCAAACAAAGTTTGTATCTGCAGTTCCTAAAATCTGGACATGACTGTTATTTGTACGCTATTTATGTGTTATGTATCTCCTGACAATGTGAAATAAGACTGTTCTGTGCAGATCTACTGTGTAAGTGTGCTGGCAACAACTGAGGAGATTTTGATGTCCTTCTATACATTGTAAGTCGTTAGTATCTTTGCCTTTTGGGCACAGTTAGAATCTTGTGCAAAAAGCTGCTAAGGACGTTTTTTGAACAGGTTTTTGGAAAGAAACTGATGACTGCTGTGATGATGGTACAGCCCTTCATAGCAAGGATATTCCACCATTTTTTACTGTGATCATTATTTACAGAGCCAGTCACTGTAGCTCTGAATGTATTACTTTGCCAGTCTTACTGCTACAAAATGCCCGATTCGTACTAGTAGAAATGAGCAGAAAGTGGCAGAGAAAAGAAACTTCTGAATCCTACTGTGTAGCTTAAGGTCTTCTTGTTATGGAGTAGTTTGCTTTGTATCTTGTGTAGTATGTTTGAGTCAAGAGGAAACACATTGGTGCTGCTGATGTGCTACTAAGTTCATACATGAACTGCTGCATTTCAGGTGTGACAATTCTAACTACTAAATACATGCTGATGTATTTAGCATGTATGAACTGCCTCTCCTTTGCTGGTGAGAGGCAGTACTGACCAAAACAAAGTGTAGAAGAGCAGAGCCTGAAATAATGAGATGTGATGTTGAGCTGAGCTCTAGAATGCACAGCAGAGTTCAGCAAAATGGGAATGCACCTTGGAATAGTTAATGTCTACAAACTAAGCAGTTTATGCTCCAGCACAGAAAAAAACATCTACAGCATTTTAGAAGCATACAAGTATTGTCAGTTGTTTTATGGAACCTGGAGATATTTTTCTGTCTCTTTTCCCTGCTCCCATCTTTCATCTGTAGTTCTTTTTCTGATTTCTTTCTTTTCCCCCACTCACAGCAGGAAATGCAATGGTTGGGTTTGTTTGTTACTGGGTTTTGGTTTTGTTTGGGGTTGTTTTTTTTTTTTT
>NDXB01013177.1:334660-356155 GCA_002631895.1 Agapornis roseicollis | reverse complement strand
CTCTCTCTGCTTCGTTTTTTTTTTTTTTTGGTTTTTTTTTTTTTGTGGTTTTGTTTTTGTTTTTGTTTTTTTTTTTTTTTTTTGGGGGGGGAGGCTTTTTTAATATATATTTTTATTATTTTAGGCTTATAAGCTAATTATGCTGCTGTTATTAAGGAAATGTGATACATCACTGAACAACAGTTTTTTCCTTATGTGGTACTACAAGATACTCACCCATTTCTAAAGTGAATAATGTAAGGGGGTCTTATGATAATAGACTTCTTTTGTGATCAAAGATAAAAACTGATTTCATAGGGCCCTAACATGTCTCTTGTCCCTGCCAAGTAAAGCCATTCATCCAGAATTCACTGACTTTGAAGCTTTGAGAGGACTATTGTGTCCTGTCTCTTGGAAGTTTGGCTCAGTGCTGTGCAGAGGTAACAACATGCATGTGCACTCAGGAATGTGCCAGAGAAGTCTAGGAAGGACACATGTTTTGCAACGTCTTTGGATGAAGGGCAATTTAAATATTTGTGCTACCAACGTTGTCAGAGGCAGGTTTTTATTTTGTTCTGTGTTACTGGTTACAAATAACTTCAGTAAGAGTAAGTTGGTGCAGACGATGATGATGATGACATTTTACAGTACCCTTACATCAGGGCCCTTTGAATTTCTCACTGGATTGTGTGGAACATCATTTCTTCACACAATCTAATTTACATAGGCAAACACAGGAGTTCACACTTAACAGTTTGGAAGGCACATTAATAGCACTGAAGAGAACCATCACAATGTGGTGAAATATAGAAATGTAAGAAGTGGGGAAAATGAAACAAAGGTTTTGTTTGTTTCTGTTTGTAAAAAGAAGTAAAAAGCGATACCCCAATGGTTATTTATGGCCAGGACCTTGTTGCATGTTACAATATATTGTTTCAGACCTGCCCCCATACTCATGAGAGCGATTACTTTTGGAATTACCATCAGTTTATTTCGAAGTGGTATTCATCTGAGTTCTGCTTTTAAGTGCAAGTTAGTATTACTGTAGATGTCATCACATTTCAGCCTATTGTACTGCACAAAATTGTTAGTTGGACTGGGTCATTTGGTTTATATTTCCCAAGTTGTGTTCAGGCGACAGCATCTGTTTTCTATTTGGCTGAACTGCTATATGTTTTCATGCTGAAATGATGCCACTGTTTATATCAGAAATAAATAACAATAGTACAAAGCAAATACAATATTACATGTCAATACTGTGACATAGTAAAGTGCTTGTCAGAACTGACAGTCATGCTTATTTCCTTGTCTTTGAAAATATTGTAGCAGAATGTTGATCAGTGTGGTACAGATGCAAGCTAACACAGTAATGCAATTCTAGTAAAGGTCCAAGGTTTTACCCTCGCACCCATTTTGCTGAATAGGCATGGTATCACTTGAATGTTATGTTACCATCTGTACAGAATTTAGAAGGAATACTATTCTTGATACCTGTGGTGGATTAAGGTTGCAGTATGGGCAAAGTATCCTCTCAGCAGTTTTAGTGGAGAAATGCACTACAGACACAAACTGATCGGAAGTTCTCTGGCAAATGCTTCATAGGTGTACACTTCTTTTGGAAGAAAAATAAGATTTCCTTTAGTCTTTTGTATTAAAAATCTCTTAAGCAATTTGCAAGACGTGAGCATGCTCAGAACACTTACTGCAGGTAAGCTGATGTGCAGGGATGCATTTGTGTGCCAGAACCCTCCATTCCCAGCCAAAATGCCAACTCGTTAAGTACCATCAATAAGTTTGTTGGTGTAAAGATCTTCATTCCCCTCAATGGATGAAAGATAGGACAGAAATTAAAGCTAGTTGAGGATTCTGCACTTTAATGCATCTGGATGAAAGCCAAATCATGCTGTGCATTTCTTGTAATGCTATCAACAATCTGAACATAATGTTATTGCCACTTGTTTGAGGCAGTGTTACTTTGTGTGTGATGAAAATATTCCGAGGACTCTCATTGAGGAGTAAGAGGCATGTTGAGTTTACAAGACAAGTATTAAGTGGGTAAACTGTGAGGGAACCCAGGTTATTGTTGAACAGAATAGATTGCTTAGAAGCTTTGGAAATTCTTTCATGAAAATTGTTCCTGTGGAGTGACTGAGTGGAAATATGTTGGGGTGTGTGTTTGAAGGGTCTTTGAAATGCCTTCGAGTTATTGTTGCACCCAGTCTTCAGAAGAGAAGAGCATATTAACAAAACTGGGGTTTTTTTCCATGAAAAAGACACTGTTTTAACAAGGAAACTTCTCCATTATGAGTTTGGTTGTTACTGAATCGGAAGTAAACGGTGAGGGAAAGCAAAACAAATGCCACCAAGCACTAGTGACTGTCCTTGTACCTGTACCCTAAGCACAAATCAGCCAGCTCTATTGAAAAGTGCCATCAATTTCTGCAAGCTGTGAAACAAGACAGCCTAACTTACAGTTCAAGTGGGCTGCTGTGGTGACCTTAATCAGAGTTTAGACGCTCTAAGGATGTGAGGAACCACAGTGACTGGTGATTTATCTTTTTTTCCTATGACATTGTTGTGAAATTTTCTGGTAAGAGGCTGCACCTAAGGTAAATTTCTGAATTTTCCTTTGCAGCCGTTTTGTGATACAGATATCTGTGTATGTGTTAAACACGGGTACTGTGCATGGGCAATAACCATGGGCTTTGGGGAGCTGCTCTTTATCTTCTCAGACAACATGAAAGGAAAAAGAATTCATAAAGCATTGTTTTTTTGCTTTGATACGACTTGCTCCAGGGAGCAGGGAGGAATGTGAAAAACAGGTGTCTTGCAGATTTCACCAGACATTCTCATTATATTCTTTTGGCTCAACAGATAAGTTCCAGATACCCATAAAGCCTAACTCTGTTCAGCTGTGATCTAGCTCAGAAAGACAATTGCACTGAAAAAGACAATATGCAGGAGTCTGAACATGATAGTATGAAATGGTATTTAAAAGTGTTGGAAGGGTTAAATATTCCAGTCCCAAGTAGCTTTTTATTTAATAGTTTGTTATATTTGTAACCCACTCTTCGTGAGGGGAGAAAAATAGCTGTAATCTATTGAGGAAACTATTGTGATTGTAGTTTGATTTTCTTTGTTTTAAGCTGCACTTTGTAGAGGTCAGGTCCTATACAGGTTTCTCATGCATGGCATAATGGGAATGGGAGTCATGAAGGAGAAGATGGGCTCCTTTGAAAGAAGGAAAAAAAAAAACCAACTTCCTCTGGGAATTGCTTTCTCTCTGAATCTTAGAGTTCCTTAAATCCTTAAATAGAGTTCTTTCAGTCTTTTTATTATACCATAGAGTAAACTGAATCTGTGTGAAGCATACAATTCATGTACACCATAGGGAGGGAGAGGCAACTGGAAATAAATAAGTAGCAGAAATGTCAGTTCATTGCCAGCCCATCAGTAAAAAGGGTGTTTAGAGTTCTGGTTTGGATTGAAAAAAAATCTGTCTTTGGTATGAGGCTAGAATTTGTTTCTCCCATCCAAATTGAGTAATATATAATACAATTGTTCTTGTGTTTATTGTATTTTTACTACAAGTATGGAATGCCTAAGGATTTCACAAGAATGTTGTTTCAGCACAGATCCAATTGGTATCTTGGACAACCAGTATGTGAAACTGAGTCATGTCTACAACCCTGTGGATATTGTAAACCACAGAGCATGTCAAGAAGGACTCATCCTATAAAATAGCATGGCTCCTTGACATCTGCATTTGGGAACACAGTAAATCACTTGTCAGTGTGCTGCTGAGGAGGGTTCTGATTTACACTTCCAGTCAGACCTGATGCAACAGTTGTTCCCCATTTAAAAGCTTAAAGAACTGCTGCCCATACCAAAAATTCTGCCATGTCCATTTGTTAAGTAGGACACCAGTATCCAGCAACATGCTGTTGAATAGCATGCTGCCACATGCAGTGGAATAAAACAACAAATCAGTGTTGCCAGAGTATCTACTGTGTTATCTTTAGTATTTGATTTTGTTCATCTTTGTCAAAATATATTTTAATTTGTTCATTCAAAACAGTTTATCAGGCTGTACTTCTGGTTAGTCTGATGTTTCACTTCAGAAGTTACTGCATCACTGATTTTGGGTGTTATGCATTAATGGTTAAACATCTATTTAATAGTACTGTTATATGATCCATTAATTACTTTTGGGAGAAAGTGTTTGTGGGTGTGAGAAGTATGTGGGTGCTTCTATGTGTGAGGTCAAGATTGCTACTGAGATTACTTACATTTATTGCATATGGATGTCATGTATGCAAAGTTGAATTGTGGGGGTGTGTGACAGTTAAAAATCTGTCTGCTTTCGGAGGCTGATAGCTGCACTCAGCAAAAAACACCAGCTTCTGGTTCTATGGGCAGTGTTGAAATGGCATCTGAGCTTAGTCTTCCATGATTTTCTTTATCTGGGACTTAGATTAACTCCAAAATTCTAACATACCTCGAGAAAGTGGTGGTTTTGCTCATGCAATACTCAGAGCTTTGCATGATTTCTGTGAATCAGCTCAAAATCATTAAAACACCAATTCTGGTTCATTTAGGTTGGTGAGTATCTGACTTCAGCTTCATGATGATGCATGCAAGCAAGAAAAGTAGTGTAGTTAGTTACAGATGCCATAGAGTATCACTAAATTCCATGGTTTTATTCAATTAATTGCCATTCTGTACTTGTAACACAACTTTATCCTGTACATTGCGTGCTTGGTTCTCATTAGGGCTTTATAGAAGGGGGAGCTTTGAAGCTTATCTTAGATAAGGAGCCAGAGTCTAACAGATTGATTGACATTGAAAACACACATTCATCTCCTGAAACTGAAATACTGCAGAGACAACTGCAAATCATAGCACACTGCCACCAAGACTCCATCTCAATACTAACAGTCAAGGAAATGAGTGCTAAAATGCCTTACCAGATTCCCTTTTCTTCTGTTGGTTACTTCAGATATGATTTTAATTTTCTTTATATTCATTATTACTTTGTACCCTGTGTAAGTTTTACAGGGAAATTGTTGTGGCTGGTGGAAACTCATCCAAGTAGACTGTAGTTGTTTGTTAGAAATGTCTCACTTTATATTGTGTGACTTTGCTTTATGGAAACCAAAGAAACTCAAGTGGAAAGGCTGGAGTCATGCCATATCTTAAGATTACTGATTTTACTTTGAATGTGCCTAGATTACTTTGGGTACTAGATCTGCAGTAAGTTCTGAGCATGGCTGAAAGCACCTGACCTTTAGAGCTGTAGCTAATGGCCAAGGTTGTGGTACAGTGACCTTTTGGTCTGAACTGGGTCACAGTTGTTTATTCTTGGCGATATGATTTGGGCTTTTTGTTCTTTGCCATGATGGTTTTTTCGGGTTTAAGGGTTCTTTTTAAATGGGAAGAGTGTATTTTGGAAGTCACTTTCACCCCCAGCTTCAGTTACTGTGTTACTAATATGAAAATGTCTGAGGGCATTGGTGCCATACATGAGCTTGCTGCCAGAATGGCTGCAAACCTTTGTATCTATCCTTGACTCAGATATATGGAAATAAGTACTTTACTTTTATGATACGTTTTATCATAAGCAGTTACTGGGACAAAAAAGCCCCTGTTGTTGTGCCACTCTTTCGCTTTTTCTCAGATACAAACTCAAATGAAGGGCAAATTGATTTTATTATCAGGTATGTTGTCTATTCAAATTATCATTTGCTTTTGCCTTTTTGAGGTGTTAGCTTTCTCTGCTGTTTTCTGGATATTGTTGTACTCTAATTTTTAAACCCACAGACTGCCCAGTGCTCATCAACCTGTGATACTATACACAACTCCCTGCTCTACTCTCCCCACTCCCCCAAGGCAGGCATGTAGATAAATACATACAGTAAAGGAAATAATGAATAGGAGGTAACTGATTTTTTAAAATACTTTTTCATGCTTTATGAAATAAATAATGACCAGATCTTTTAAAAGGCTGAAATTGATATGACATAGAATTGCAAATCTGTAGTGTGACAGGGGGAAGGGAGATAATTTTCCTCTGAGGTATTTGATGCAGACCTCTATAAGATGTGACACCAGACTCAAGTTATTCTGTCATTTTACAGTAGAATAAATAACTGAATGTTTTCATATTTTCAAATTAAATCTATTTTTTGAGAATTGCTTATAGTAATGTAGCTAAGCAAGCATGTAGTATCTCTACCTTTCTGCAGAAAGAAAGATCAAATCCTACATTATATGCTAAGAACCACATTTATGCTACTGGATCAACACACCGTGTCCTGTGTTCCTGCTTCTCCTTTAGTTTGCTGACTACCAATTTTTATGACAGCTTTTTTCCTAGCTGATCATACTAATTTATTGCATCACAAAAGAATCCTAAAACTTTCCTAAAGTGAGGACTTTTGAATAGCTTTTTTCTCCTACAGTTCAGTGTTTATTTCAGTCTGTCAATTCTGAGTAGCTGATTCTAGTGTTCATGTACCAGGGTGTGATTCTACAAATAGCTTTATGAAGGCTTGTGTTGCTTGAGGAGGAGTAAGAGAAAGAAATGCCTCTTATAATGCATCTGTATTATGACCTACAAACCTCCATCATGACAGAAAAGAGGCTGATGTTAGCTGTAAAAGTATGGAGCAGGCGGTGGAGGGGAGGATTCATCACGGCCCTTTCGATGCCAGCATTGAAAACATTTACATTTGAACACTGATGGGTATTTCAGATAAGTCAGTACACCATATTCTAGTAGCCCTATGTTACTGGAGCTAGATCTGATTAAGCCTTGAAGACTGGTAAGTGAAATCATTTTACATTTCAAACCTTGATTTGTTTGTCTGGATTTACTTCTGCAAAACAGTTTTGCAAAATGCTGGAACTGCGTTCTGTAGCAAAACTGGAAGCTCCCTTACAGTTCTGCTACAGACACACTATAAATGGCAAAGAGAGATTACTGATCTGTGTTACAGATTGCTGGCATAGCTTTGCCACCAAACCCATCTGGGATAAACCCCCATTTGCACAACAAAAAAGTGCTTTCTATGATGCAGCTTCTGTCAGTTCCCTGACTACAGTAAGCTGCAGCAGTGAAAACAAGGTGGTGTAACTGCCTTTGTGCTTCTGTTTTTGCTGATATAATACCATTGCAAAATAAAAAGGGGAAAAACCATCACACCTCTAACCATCAGTGCTATATGGGCAAAAGTTTCTCAAGTAGGCCTAGACTCATTCAGGAATACATGTAGTAGATATCTCACACTATTGCTCATTCTTCAGCTCTTTCAACATAAGTTAAATAGCATGAAAGTAACTAAATGTATTTCCAGTACGCATGGTCTGAATCTAGCTGGAACAGCTTATGATAATTTTACATCACACACACAGAGAGCTTTGGTCAATCAGAACATAAATTCTTTTCCTCATTTCCAAACTAATCTACACCACATATAGCTATGATTTCTTCAGCCCTCTTGCAAGCCTCTTTCAGATTGACTATGTGTGTTTTTTCCTGCAACCCTTAAAAGGAAATCAGAGGGTTGCACATGATCTATATAACTCCTGAACATTTGCTTCTTACTGATGCATGCTATCCACAGAGCGCTAATGACCCTTCCAATATTACTCAGGTTAGTTGTAGGTGGCAGTTCTTATGATAGAGCCCTGTAACAGTTATATCTATGGGCATTTTGTGGCTGTGGGAAGAGAGCTATTGGAAGGGGTGCATGTTTCAAACAAGTCATAATTGCTTAATATGTTTTTCATCCCCTCTCATTGCAAACCAATTCATAGAACCAACTCAGAGATACTGGCGAAGGAAACACCCCTTTGAGATTTTCTGAAGCGCTTAGCAGGCAGGAGGTGGCACAGGCACCATTTCAGTTATCTTTTCAGCAGTATATGAGTAGACCTTTTAAAGACATATTAAAGTGTTTGCTCTCAAAAGTTTGGCCTTTTACTTGAGGCTGAGAATGACAGTATTTAAAGCCATTTCAGTCTGAAAGCAAATACTCATGTAAAAGTGATACTTCCAGTATTGACATAATGTCAACCAAAAATTCAGCCATTTAACCGATTTAAAAATCTCTACTGGTTTGTTTCAGCTGGGTTCTCACTGCTCATATATGACTGTAGCAAAAACACAGTGTTCTGCTGTTATCTGAGCCTTCCTGGTTCCTGCAATTGCACTTAAATGCTATTTGGTCAGCTTTTCAGACACAAACAGTTCAATAAAATAACAGCTTCACAGTGTGTATGGTATATAACTGTATACTTCAGGAGAGAGAATGGTGCTTTCTCTTAAAGTTGTCAATCCATAGCTACATGGGGATTTTAACTGCAGCAGAAACAAGATTTAAATGATCTTTTATTAATATGTCAAATGAATAAAATGTGTGTCAGAGTTTAAAGTGAATTTTTCGGGGTGCTTGCTTTTACCACCTTATGGCATGATGTAGATGAAGCTCATTGATCTTACCAGTGTTGCAGAGTCCTCCAATCAGTTGTACAGTCCTGCAGAACAGCATTAAACTGGTGTTGTTTCATTGGTTTGGAAGACACTGTTGGGGTGCCAGGCAAGGTACTCTTCTTTTTTCTGCTGCTACTTGTCAGCTACATCATTGTGCCAGAAATCTGGTGGAAACAGCTAAGCTTTCAAAGGATGTTTCTCAAAAAAAACCCAAAAAACCAACAAAACGTTTCTCTGACCATGTTGTTATCAGTTTCATTATGACATTTGGTTTGTGGTTTTAGGGTCTTATACCAAAATGCAAGTAAAGGAGCTTTGCCTTTTTTCCTGTATTCAAATTCAGTAGCTGCAAAATCTGTTATCATACTTAGAAATTTCCTCAAAGACTAAAAAAAGAATAAAAAAAAGGGGGGAGGGGGAGAAAAGCAGCAGTAGAAAAATTAGAAGTGAACAGTCCTTGTGACTAACTTAGGCAATAAACATTTTAAACTCGATTTTAAATATTCCTTTGCTTTTACCAAAGGAATGCTTATCCCTTGGTTCAGTATTCTGACAAGCTGGAGTTGGAAGTACCTTGTGCTTGTGTCTCCTTATATTTTGGCATTTCAGGGGAAGTGTAGAAAAGTGTAAACGTAACCTACTCGCTTCGTCTTGGTGCAGTTTACATCCTCAAGATAATGCCAATGTAATAATCACAAGTTGCTTAGGATATAATGGAGATTAAATGGTGACAGTATGCAAAATTTAGACAGCTCAGAAGGCTTGGGTAGGAGTTGGAAGAGATGCTAATGCTTTCTCCTAGATCCAAATAATCCTCACAGTGATGTGCAATTGTTACACTAGCAGTCTGAAGAAACATTCTGATACTCCTATCAGACTAGCCCCGCCTAAAAGGCACTGAAGCTGCTTTACTGAAGGCAAGCGCCAAGTTGGCTCAATCATTTTTCAGAATGCTCTTAAGTCTCTCATATTAATTCTTACAATACCACCAGGGAGTTTTGGGAGGTAACAATGTAACTTTTGAACTCAGTTCTTCTCTTCTTGTTTTCTCCTGCTGTGTAAAAGCCTAAAGATGCAGTGGTTATCAAACATCATGATCAGTAAATAATCACACAATTACACTGGAAGTAATTTGACTTGTGATTTTTCTGGTAATTTTGATGGTAGCGAACAAACTGGGAGGCAGGCAGACAGCTGGAAATGAGTAAAAGTGGCCTGACCCATTTTAATTTTGTAAGTATTTATTTGATTCTTAAACGTATTTATAGAGGAGAATGAAGTCCTTTTATCAATTCTGATTATACAAGAACATGTTTCTCACTCCGTCACACTGAAAAACGAAAGTTAACGTTTCTTTTCAAAACCGGCAGTATTACAAAGGCTGTGACTGGGATCTGTTCACTAAGAAGGAATTAAAGGACCTAGAGCATGAATTCAGGGCTCCCACCAGCCTGGCTAGAAATATTTTTAATTGTGAGGATGGCAAGCAGAGGATCTGAGTTAAGGTAGAATTCAAACGCTCCAAGGTCACATTGTATGGAGTGTTGTTTTAAGTATCCATCTCTGTTAACCTTTGGTCTTTTGGACTCTTTTGTATAATCTTTGAGAACTTTGAATGAGCAACAGGAATGTATAAAACTTACATAGTAATGTCTTGTAGAAGTTAGGATTTTTAACATGTTTGGGGTTTTAAATGTAAATTTCCATTTTGAAATATTTTAATGTAAGGAGTTAAGAATATGGAGCTTACTATATGCTAAGGTAGCATTAAAAATCAGCAGTCATAAAGCGTATCAGGCTTTCCTACTTGAAACTAACAATGCCAACTTTCTCCCTGAAATCTTGGCAGCAAATATCTAAAGGTAGTGTGGGAATTGATGAGTTTTTCTTCTGTGTCTTCCTGCCAGAGAAGAAACAGAAATGCTTTCACCTGTCTTCTGCTGTTCTTTCAACTGCCAGCAGCTCCTAAAGCCTATTCTGCATTTAAGGCAGAAGCCATAAAAGCTGCTGGCTATTTTTCGTTATGTATATCACACATGAGCATGGATAAGTTTTGTTTCTTTCCCCTTCTTTCTTTGTACTTTCCGCTTTTGATCCCAGACTGCTTTTCAAACACAAAAACACCAACAGTAGGTTGTTAGGTTTCTCTTAGTACTGTAGTATAGCACTAGGAAGCAAATTCAAATACCTGTGTAGGGTGGAGAAATGAGTAAACTTTGTCAAAGCTTGAAACGGGCTTTGCAGTGCCACGGAGACCCACAAATTAGCCATTTTTTCCTTCACTATCTGCAAAAATTAAGATCAGTAATGAATCACATCACTTTTGGTAAGCTCCTTTCCTCCCCTATTATTTTTGGGTATTAATCCTTCTTTGGTTTTCTTTGAATTTTTGGCACTGTTGCAAGTTCTGATTGAGTGGGTTCAGGCTTTTTTTGGCAGGGGAGGTGTTTGGATCAGGTGATACCATAAAGATATTTTTTCTTTGGACATAGAAAATGTATCAAGAGAAATGTAACCACCCCCTCTCTCTTTCCCATTTAAGAATTGTTTCTAATTTTTCTTACTGCACAGATTGGATAATTTTCTGAAGTAATAGATCTTGCATTCTTCTTAGATGATGGATTGCATATTTTGTTTTACGCTTGTTTGCTGCCTGGCACTATGGATACAAGTACTAATCAGCTGAAAACAATTAAAAAAGGGAACAATGTTGCACATTTGAGAAAGTATCTGAAAGAGATGGAAGACAGCCTGCTTTTAATTCAGTACAGTAAAGTGCCTTCTGAAATGTCTGTCTTGATACTGTACAGTAGCCCGCTCTGAAGAGGGAGTCTGTCATGGTTAACCCTGCCAGAACTGTGGGCTGCTGACAAGGAGAACATGTTGCAGTGGCAACTCTGCCATCTAGCAAGAATAAAATATGCTTACTTTCTGTCCTCACAATTGGCTTTATGCCTGTGTCTTGGACAGCTTTTCTAAATCTGTGGAGAAGTCTTGTTGCTTACTCAGAATTTCTAATGAAAAGTTGTGACTGTTTCCATTGGGGTAAGTAGATCATGGCAGTGAGTAAGGATTTCTTTGACCTGTTTGTTCATAAAGCTATCGAGAAGTCCCTAAAATTCTGAAGTACTCTAGTGCCGTATCTACTGTGAGATCGAGCTCTAGGCAGTATGCTTCCAGCCACACTAATTCCATATACTATCCAGCATGTACTGAGAATGAGGGAAGCTAATTGCCCTTTCCTTCTGTTGGCATTGTTCTTAAACATTTTTGGCTCTAAATCTACTTAGTAACTTACTAGTTCAGTTGTAACTGCAGGATACAGCAATGTGTGTTTGAAAGTTTGGGCTTTCTCAAGGTATTAATATAAATCAAAACACCTTCCATAAACTCAAAGACACATTCCAGACTTTTCAGACTATGAAAGATTCCTGAATTTGACCTACATGGTGGTTTTTTTGTAACTATTTCTTTAACTAGGCTTTTTAGAAGTATTCTTAATGAAGATTAATGCCTGGAAAAGTTATTCTTATAGTGGGATAATTGAGCAAACTTGATTTGTTATCACAATTGAAATTGTAATTTAATACATTCAGGATCTTTACTATAGCTAGCTGAGACTTACTGGTCAGCACCTGGAGACGAAGAAAGGCCATTGCAGGTGTGGCTCCTGCAGATCTTTGTCGGGGTTTTTAGCTCATTCGAGTTTCTATATTATAAATTGAAGATTGTGAGATGGCATTTAAGGTCACCAAAGCAAGAAATTTCTTTCAATGCCATTCCAACTTCAGCTGTTAAAACTTAAGTGCATGACTGGATGCTTGAATTTGGTAGGGCTGTTTCTAATTGCATGGCATAAATGCTGTAATAGTTGAAGCCAGGTAGACTAGCTCTTGTAGTAATGAACCCTTTGGGGTTTGGAGTTTCTAGCCTGCGTTTGCCCTTGTTTGCATTCATACTGGGATGACCCCTAATCTGTACTATTAATAAGAAGTTAGTATTATTCTTTTTGTAATGGATGAATGATTTAGTTGTGCTAAGTCACAGTGGCTGAAAAGTCCACATCCAAAATGTAATTAAATATTTTGTGTCTGATTCTGATTGTGCTTCCATGATGTGAAGCTGACTCCATGGAGATGCATTAACTTTTATTCTCATTTTATGAGGCCAGTGACTGTGGCCCATTGTTTGAGAGAGTGGAACGATGGTTTTAGAGAGAGTCTGTACTTCCAGATTTTGGGTGCCGGTACTTGCTAAGCCACTGGCATGTTGTCTGGTACTGGGGAGTCACTGAATCAGTTTTCCACTATAAAGAAAGGATTTATAAAGGTAAAACCTGGGCAAGTCACAGGTTGTAATGAATTCATGTATAATAAATACTGTTCGATTTGTGGCTCAGAAGCAGCGTAAGGGTTAAATGATTTGCATTCAAGTAAAGAGCAGTGCCTAGGCTTGTGGTACAATGTGATGAGAAGATGATTTTTTAATTTTTTTAAGTTATCTTCAAGCCAGGGAAAGTATCAGCCAGTTTTCAATAAATTGCACACTTCTCAGTGGGGAACAGGAATAATGGAAAGAGAAGAATCCTAGTCTGTGTTAGCTCTCCCTTTGGCATTTATGTCAAATGAGGTCTAGTATCAAGAGCTGTTAAAAATAGAAGCCAATTTTTTCCTTTGAATATAATGCTACAAAACCCTCCTGTTTTGGAACATTTAGCTGGTTCAGCATTTAGAAAACCTGTGTCCAGATCAGAACCTGAGCCGTCAGTAATCTGGGTTATTATTTGCATCACTGTGGCTAGGTGTTTGCATTACTTAGATTTCTAATCCAAGTCTGCAGAAGGCTTTCCTAGCTTTCCTCTTGAGACCCGGGGGGCAGAGTGAGGAATGAAACCAATCTCCAGGTAGTCCTGGTGTCATGATCAGTATTCTGCTGTTATTTCTACTTGTCGAGCACTGTTTGAGTTGCACAATTTGGTATGCTAAGCATCTGCTTTGTAGCTGTTTAGGCATCAGGATCATTACAAACAAACAGGATTTGTTTATGGAGATAAATTCTGCCTCTTCACATTTGCATGTGAATTGAGGGGCCAACAGGACTCTGTGCTTCCTGTAAGAATTGTAGGAACACCTTTAAGAGTAAGCAAGCAGTACAAAGTAATAAGGAAATAAAAAGAGAAATATAGTATTTAGGCAATTCCAGGAGAAAATGCCGCATTTAGTAGATTATGCGTAGTGAACAGAAGTTTTAAATAATGCATCAGAATCATTATTAGTTATTTTTCTACAAAATAACCGAGTAGGATCGATGCCCTTACATTTCTGTACTGATTATTTGTGTTTCAGTAATCCAGCTGTGATAATACCTGATAAAATAATAAAAATAATTATAACTGTGTTTTCTTTACATCATTTTTACCAAGGCACTTTTTTTACATGCATGATTATAGAGTTTGGTGCTGGTTTGGGTTTTTTGGTCATAGTGTTATACATCATCAGTTTCAACTGTAATGTTTTATGCACGTTATCATGGGAGTAGAGTAACCAGTAACTTCTTTAGGTCCTAGTTAGATGTGCTTTGCTTTGATCTTGCTTTGGTGTATGTGAGAAACACGGACTAGTTACTTTTTGACATACCAGGGTTGTGTGCAAAGGTATGTGTGAAGAAACATGCACCAGTTTGCAGGAAAAGCCATCTCTTTCTAGACATAACACTAGATTAGCAGATTTGGACAGTGTCTTGACATCTAACAGTCATGTCTTTACAGAAAAAGAATGGGTTTGTCTCTCTGAAGCTTTTCAGCTCTTTTTCAAGTGTGAAGGGAGAGTTTTGATGCTGTTTATCAACGAGTAGCATACAAAATTCTACATCTTCTCTGGATGCAGAATGGGTTTCTTTTTATGAGTGCATTATCTGGTTGCCAAAGCCATTCACGTTCAAGGTCCAGCCCTGCTTCAATGGGATTAGAACTGTGTGTTTTAGCAGTCAAGGGAACCCTGGACCAACAGGCAACTGGCAGTTCTGCATTTGGTCCCTCTAGGGTGCCTCTGTGCAGCTCTCCCACTTTGTGTAAATAATGAATCCCTGGACTAGGGCTTTTGTATGCCATTCTAGAGTCCTGTGCCTTGAGCATTCAGTCTCTTTTCTAAATGAGCATGTTTCCTTGTGTTTTTAATCAGTCATCATTTCATAGAAACTGCAGTACTTGTCTTACATGCCTTTCTGAAAATCCCATCCTTTGTACCTTAGGAGGCTGGAATAGTTTTGTCAATTTACTTATGCTGAAGTCTCTTTAGTGTTTTTCCTAATCAGAGAGACCAAACTGTGGTACTGTTGAGTGCAATATGATCTATTTGTAGAGAGATGCTTATGTGTGCTTTTTGTACAAATTGGTGGGTGCCAGAGTTCCTCATTGAAGTTTCAGTAGAGACATGATAAGCAGGAAGCTGTATATAATATGAGAAAATTAGAAGTTCATCAGACAGTTTACCCTAAATGCAAGCTGCAGGAAAACTGTAATATGTTAATGCATTTTGTCAAACTGTGGGAAACCAAATTATGATGATTTAATATTACATGGAAGTTTTTCTGTCTAATCCATGAAAGTGTGTGCTTTTATAGTGCTGAAGAGAACCTGATGTGTTTTTTATCTTCCATGTTAGCATATCAGTGTGTTAACCTGTTGCAGAGGCAGGATGCTGGTTGTGTGTTTGTATTAACAAACCCCCCTCCGTTGGTTGTTAGGCGGGGTTTCCTGAACGCTCATTTTAATTCTCGGCCAAGTTAATCTGGCTTCTATAAAAATGGCTTAATGCTTATTGCACGTACTTGGTTCTTAAGAGCTCCTTCAGCTCGTCAGTCTCTCACTGAATGCCATGGAAAGGGATGGTGCAGACAGCTAAGAGAAGGAATGGTCATGCAAAAAAGGGAGACTTTATTTTATTCTTATCTTGATCTGTATGCCAAGTCAGTCTATATGAACTGCAGCAAAGAGTGTAATCAGCAGTGGAAGAAAATACTTGCTTTGACCATAGCCTTAAATTTGATGTTAAACAAAGTGAAGTTGCTGAAGCTTTTGAGTGTTGAATATATTATTGTTTACCAGATTATTATTACTTTGGAAGCTTAAATGATTAAAGATTCTGTAATTCCATTGCTTCCTGAAGCTCACCATCCTTTGAGGTGTTCAGAATTAAATTAAAAATGAAATGTCTCCCCAGCTGGGGCATCTGTACCCAGCAGAGAGTGCAAACTGACACAAGGCCTCGTAGAACAGCGTGGAACTGCAGAAGATGGAGTCAGTGACTTAAGAAAATACTTCTGTGCCAGGACAGTCTGTAAATTTCTCTGGAGAAATCCTACAGCCCTTCAAGACAGTTGACCTCATTTGCATGTTTTGATTAGATTGCTGTCAGGCTGCTTCTGACTGCCTATAACAAAGGGAAAAGTAGTTTTCTGAACAAGTCTCAGGAACTTCTTCATGCCAGAATATATTCCTTATAAATATCTTCACAACTGAAGAGCAAGATTTTTGCGTACTGTCGCTAAATCTCTAGGGGAGACATGTCCAGAATGTGTTTTACCATATGGAAAAGTGCTCTCCATCTATATTCTGTATTCCAGTTCAAGGAAAGCATCACCAATATCCAAAGTAAATTCCTGAAATATTTATTAGTTAACTAAGCCTCTGATACTGTTGCAGCTGAGGAACTTTCTTTAAAGGTCCATAAGTGAAAGCATAACTTAGTGGAATGTTTCATAAAGATACAAAGCTGTATGACAACTATGCAACTATACAACCTGCAGCTGTATGCTGGTGAATCTTTAAAAAGTGGGGGGAAAGAGAGAGAGAAGGAGAGAAGGACAGAGAGAAAGAATCTTATGCCCCTAAGTGAGAGGAAATTCTAGAGGCAGTAAAATGAAACTGCTAATGTATTGAGGTACGAGATAATGATCTGTATAGCAGAATTTAGCCATTGGAAAGACTGCAGCATTCACTGCCCTTTAATAAGTGGCATGAGTGTCTTGAATAAGGATTAGGAGAGTGTGTAACTGAAAATATTTAATACATACAGAAGACCGAGAAGGACAGACTGTAATTGCAACTATACTGTCTCAACTACAGCAGCCTTTCTTCTGGTTACTTTCATTCATAATGTTAGGGTCTCCATCGCAGCAATGACAATAAGTCATGATTACTGTAGCAGTGGAGGTTAGATTGGTGCCCTAACCACAATCTAACATCTAAGAGGAAATGGGCAGTTAAACAACACTCATCCTGCTTGCGTTTCTGCATGCTCTCTAGAAATGTGTAACCAGAATGCAGGAGGAATGGATGTAAAAAGGGGAAGCCTGTGTAATTATTATGTAATGAATATCTAATCTGTTCTCTTGCTTGCTTACATATTGGGTTTAATAAAGGCATGCACTGAGTATTGTGGTTATTCCGTATTGCCTAAGCAGTTCCAGTCAATCACAGAATCATAGAATAGTTAGGGTTGGAAAGGACCTTAGGATCATCTAGTTCCAACCCCCCTGCCATGGGCAGGGACACCTCATACTAAACCATGGCACCCAAGGCTTCATCCAACCTGGCCTTGAACACTACCAGGGATGGAGCACTCACAACGTCCTTGGGCAACCCATTCCAGTGCCTCATCACCCTCACAGGAAAGAATTTCTTCCTTAGATCCAATCCTCTCCTGTTTAAGTTTGAACCTGTTACCCCTTGTCCTGTCACTACAGTCCCTAATGAAGAGTCCCTCCCCAGCATCCCTATAGTCCCCCTTCACATACTGGAAGGCTGCTGTGAGGTCTCCACGCAGCCTTCTCTTCCCCAGGCTGAACAGTCCTAACTTTCTCAGCCTGTCTTTGTATGGGAGATGCTCCAGTGGGGATATTAACAAATATGTTTTCATTTAAATACTGTATCTATGTTCAAAAACATTATTGAAATGTGCTTTTTTTAGTACCAGCAAGGTAGATTTAGTCAATATTGACTTAGGTGCATTTTTTTTCTTTCTCAATGGGATTTTATTTCATACATTTCCTTTTTTAAAATGCGGCATTCAGGAACTATGGCAAATACTAGAGAGCTCATGTAGTTTTAGTTAAATACAATAGTAGGAAAGGGAATACTAAATATGAGAGGTAAAATTAGCTGAGTTCACAATTCTGCTTTATATTGGAAGATAATAAAATTCTTGGCCACTAGATTTAATATAGGCCATTTAACTAGGTTGAGCTGTTTTATACAGAAGTACAGAAAGCATTGATTTTTTTTTTTACTACATCTTGGTGATGCATTTCCCTTAAACCTGACACTGATAATGGACTTGTTTGATTTGTCAGGAAATAGGGCTGCATAGAATAATGGTGAAGTTCTGCTGTGCTCATTCTCTGTGATAGCATTGTTCTTTGGAAGGTACTGGGCAGTAAGAGCATTGCTTGGATTATAGTTCAGGTTGATGTGTTGCAGATAAAGCTGTATCACTAATGATTCAGTTGTCTTCCATTAGTGAAGCAGTGACTCAGTAACTTCTGGCTTTACTGAACTTGGTACAAACAGGGAGGGGCTTTCCCATTTTTTTCCCTTGCTTTAGTGTTTTGAATTTCAGCAGTTTGTTAAGACTAACTTCATAGCTAAGGACAAAGGAATGATTTTGCTCTATTCAGAAATTCTAGTCATCTTTCCTTCGAAAGCTCTGAGTACCAAGGTCGACAAAATCAGTACAGTGATTGCCCTTTTGCCATCACAGTAACAATATAACTAAATTATTTGTAAAACTAGATGGGGTTTATACAAATTATTTTTCCCATATCTTGATGTCTCATTACTTGAAATTGGTACTTGAAAATATCCTGTTGACTCAAAAAGTCTTGTGTGTTTTCTTCTGGTCACTTACATGATTTTGGCTAGGGAAGATGAGGTTATAAAACCATATAATGAGTTAGGATGTTTCCTTTCCTTAAGTATGTTAGAGAAAGAGCAGAAAATCCAGACTTCTGACATCTTTGACTTTTCTAAGAAAAAGGGAAA
This sequence comes from Agapornis roseicollis, assembly GCA_002631895.1. Lineage (NCBI taxonomy): Eukaryota > Metazoa > Chordata > Aves > Psittaciformes > Psittacidae > Agapornis > Agapornis roseicollis. The sequence continues at coordinate 337,643 of NDXB01013177.1, read as the reverse complement.
ACTTCCAAGCAGTATTTCACCAACCAAGATGTGTATTAAAGATGCATTGGCTGTACCCCAGGCTCTTCGGATATGAGCCGCTAAGCTCATAGTTGAAATACTTGTTCAAGTGAAGGTAAATGAATTAAGCTGCTTTCCACTCTCCAGATTAAAAGGTGCTATGGTTTATTTTGGCCTTCTACCGTATAAAGTTGGAAATCATGTGTACTATAGAATTATTTTGTTTTTTACTTCCCAAGTCACTATTCTACTTTAGTATTCAGTAGGGGGTTTGTGGGGGAGAGGTTTGGAGAGGGAAAGGGTTTGGGTTTTGTTTGTTTGTTTGTTGTTTTTTTAACAAGGAAAAGTCTGCATTTACTTTCATAAGCTATAATACTGGATGTTGAGTTGGGCTAACAAACAGCGGTTATTTACAGTTGAAGATCCTGTTGCTTACTTTGGGAGTTAAACTATCTTTGAGTTCTTCTCAATGTAACTGAGCAGTGAAGTAATTCATGTGATGGAGAACGTTCCCTTAGAGGTAAAGTTTAGCATATTAGGATAAAGCAGTAGGTCTGAATCTCATGAGCTGAACACCCTCACTTGCTTGTTAGGCTGCAGATTATATTGAAGTAATAATAATTTGGAAGAAATCACAATTTGAGCCATGTCTTGGTTTTTACAGCCAGGCAAAAAGTACTTTCTGCCAGAACGAACCATTTACTTGGCAAGGTGTCTGCTCCTGCTCCCACCTTCCCCAAAATACGTACACAGTCAAAAACTTACAGGGAAGCTCAAATGGCAGGGGGGGAAGAGGATCGCTGGGAAGTTTTACTCCTTTTTGCAATTGAAGATGAGTTTGAACCTCACATTTTCCCACAGTGTTGGAAGATTTGACTCTTCGGTCTCATCTCAGTGCTAGGAAAGCAGCAGTGGGGAAAGTGCAAGCACCCTGTGGGGGTAGTCATTATGAAGAGTAAACGGAGCCGGGGTGTTCCAGAGCTTCAGAATCCATTCCTAATGACTCAGACCAGCTTTTAGAGCATCATATCCTATGTTGTCCTTTCTCAGTTTGAGGTAGAACTGTCTATGGCATGCATTCCGTCATGCATAGTGTATGTTCAGAGCTGAAGTCTCAGTTCACTGCCAGTTGGAAAGAAGTATCAAATCACAAAAAAAATAAAATGCCTTAGTGCCATGAGTCCGGCTGTAGTGGCATGTAGTTTCCTTTCTGCTACTGGAGGTTCAGGGGGCAGAGGTTGGATTTCTGTCCTTGCGTAGTTTTGTTGGTATGTAGAAAGGTATTTTGAAGCATCAAGTCAGGGATGCCTTTAAAACATTAGGTATTGGGTGGAACAAAGAAAGGATAAAAGTCCGGCAGTGCACATCTGTGTGTTCAGAAGTAAGTTGAATTGGTCTCCTCTGGCATAGACAGAGAGTGAGTAAATGATGTAAATGCAAAGAGAACTTTTTTACTTTGCTACTATTGAAACAATGACAGCTGTTTGCCTTGGTTTTCTGCTGACCTCAGTGATAACCCTTCCATTAGGCAAAATAAAACCAACATTGTTCAGGCAACATGCAAGAGAATACCAGGATTTTGTAAAGGTAGCATGCCATAGCTGCAAGAACTATGGGCTGTGCTGTTCTTTTGTAACTTTAAAGTTGAATTACACCACTGGAAGTCTTTCTCTGTCTTCAGTCCTTATGCCTTGTCATATGGCAAGTGTCTGCAGCAGTAAACAGGGAAGGACATCCTGAAAGATTTCCTGTCTCTTACTTTTTTTTAGCAGCAGAAGTATTTGGTTTTGTAGTGTTTTTTCAGTTTCTCTTTTTGTCAGCTGCCAGTGAATTGTTCTTTAGGTTTTAATGGCTGGGAGAAGGTGGTGACGTGTTGCAGTAAGCTCTTGTGTTCCATGGGGTACATGGGTTTGAATGTGCCTGTTGCTCACCTGTTACTTTCAAATACTGTACATTGGAGAGGAAAGCTGGCAACCATTTTAGAAATCCTGGAACACATGCAGTGGGCTCAGTTGCCTGAAGGAGCAATTTTAGATTCTTATAATAAGCTTTTTATGAATGGTTCTCATCATTTCCAGTCAGTGCAAGTATGAAAGTAAATTATAAGAAACAAAGACAAGACCTTTAAACAGGTTGAGAATAAGGGCATTTAAGGTCAGTCTCTTTCACATCTTTATGCCATTAGTCTTTAGAGACATCTGTAATTCAGATGGTCCCAATATCCTTTTGTGTTTTTCAGTTTTACATTTTGGCATCTTATTCAGAGCAATTTTCCAGAACGTTTAAAGGCAGGAAAATAAGACATTTGGAAACAGTATTACAGTTTTGCTGAACTCCAGGGTCCCATTTGCTTTCAGAAATATTTAAGCAGCTAAAATTGTTTCCTCTTTTAATGGCTCAATTCAGTTTTAGAACAGGCCAATGAGACTTTTTTCTTCTTGCAATTTGTGTAACATTCAGAACTTCTACCCCCATCATTGAACAGGAAGACTCTGACTTCTGTTGTTCATTTTAGATGTGGCAGAGTATGTCAGCAGAATATTGTTAAAAATTAGAAAGCAAATCTTCTGGTTTTCTTTAATGAACTTCATGTGACCTTAAGTGAGACCATTTCTATCCTCAGAACTTAAGAAGTTTCAGAAGTTGAGGTGTATGTAGCATTTAGCCAATACATTGCTTCTGCTGGGGGAAAAAGGGAGAGTCGGGGGGCAGGGACAATGACACGTGTTATTGTGGTCTCTTTTTCATTTGTTTTCATTATTCTACTATGGCGTTTGTCAAAGAATTTGAATTCCTTGTTAAACTCAAGAAGTAAAAGGAGCAGTGTTTCTGAAGAACTAGCCTGTTTGCAGCAACTCTGTGAAAGCAATTAATTCATTCAGTTGCACTCCTAAAGGCCTAGCAAGCAGTTTTCACACCAAATCTTTTCAGCATGAATTTACTGAATTAAAGTTTTCACTAAAAGTTTCATGTGATCCCCCCC
>NDXB01013177.1:301781-325475 GCA_002631895.1 Agapornis roseicollis | reverse complement strand
AGGAACAAACAAAGAAAAGTTCGACCCGTGGGGGAAAAAAAAAAAAAAAGGAAAAGTGACAAACTTCTATAACATCTACAGTCCATTAGAAGCTTAGAAAGACCAGGTTTGTAATATTCAGAACTGCAGCATCTTTGAAACACAGGTTCCTGCTTCTGCTTGCCTCTGTGCACTCACCTCTCAGTTTTGGGGAGGCATTCAGCTCAGCAGGTTATAGAGCTGTGGCTTGACACCACAGCCAAGTTACCAGGAGCTCTGGAGTTCAGCTTTCTGAGCTGTAGCAAAGTGTGAATTCTCCTTAGTACACTTGGCAGGGTGCTAACTGCCTGAAGAAGCATAAATGGATGACTTAGCGTTGCAGAGCAGCTGTATTTAATGCACTGAGCTGTTGGTTATTGACTTCACGTCGTTTGAGTATTGGTAAATGTGCTCAACAGAGTACAGAACCTGATCAGGAAAATTAATAGCTTTGTTTTGCTAAGCTGCATTTAAGCCTTGCCACATTAACTTGGAGTTACTGTACTCAGTATTCACCTCATGGAAGCAGCAGTTTCTTCCAACAGTGAAAAAGTCAGCAGCATGTGGCCACACAGTGATTGGATTGCAGGCTGAGTTTTTTTTTTTTTACTTGTTCTTCCAAAGCCTTAAACCTTAAAGTCCAGAGTTGTTAATTCAGCCTTATTCAACTGAATTGCTCTAAATGGAAGTGATTTGTACAGGCAGGATTGTGGCACATACACAGGTGCATGGATAAATCTGAAGTAAATGTTAATAATGGTATATTTTTATAGATATTGTGTGAGTAGTTAGTATTTGCTAATATTTGAAAATCTTAGTTTGAAAATAAGGGCTGTGGCTGATATAAGAAAGGATTATGCCAATTTTCATAGGTATACCCTAAAAAAGACCTGTAATTTCACTGTACCTTGCTTTGTCAATCTAGAACATGACAACTTTTTTTCTGTACAACATTTGTAGTAAAATACATCTATGAAAACTACCTTTTTAAAAATACTGTTGACATAAATATTAGGCCTCATCACCTTTATGAAGCCAGTCTAAATAGAAAATACTTCAGTTTACAGGAAAAACTGCTTAAAGGAAAAACCCAGCAGATATGGGAAAGTAAGTAGGTCTGTGTATCAATAGCTCAGTGGTTTTTTAGCTGTCAGTCATAACCCAGAGGGTCACAGGAAGTTCAGAAGAGACCATGAAGCCTGTACTACCCAGGTTTCAGCTAACTACCTTCCATTTCCAGCAGTTCTCAGTTCCTCCACTGTTCACCTGATAAACACATCCTGTGTAACTTGCTCCCACTCCTTACATAGTATCAGTCACCACAAGCAGCCAGAAGGTAGCTCTGTGCTCTACATGGAATTGCTCACAGCAAGTCATTTCAGGTGAGCACAGACCAATGGAACCAGAAAGAATGTCAGAAGTACCACGTAAGTCTGCGTCTGTCTCCCCACTGCCATGGAGATGGTACTTCCTGCATGTTGTATGGCTTTACATCTCTCCAGAAGTTGTATAGCACTAAATACAGTAAGCAGGGAGAGCAAAGCTAAAGCCTTTGCTCACTGTGGTGCAGCTCCCCTCTGCTTCTGTCATATGTTCATTGAAATTAAAGTTAGGGTAAGGGACATCACTTGACAGCAGTGCAAACCCAAATCCAGCTATGAGTTTCCACCTAATCATTTGTGTATCAAACAGTTGCATGTGAAAATTCTGGTACTAGGTTAGCAGTCATTTTGTGCAGTTTTCTTTACAATTTTCTGTAAAAATACAGTAAATGAGCTCTAGAAAACTTGTTGCTGACATCTGTCCATCACAGATACTCCTTATACATCCATTAGCTAATGTTTTGTAATGGTTGTTTTGTTCACATGCACAACTTTTGTTTTGTGCCAGATACAGAACAGTGTGAAATCAGACCAGAAGAGGTTTGTCGGGAAAGGTGGCTTACGAATTTATGTGTGTGTTCTAACCTGAGCCACCTGAGCTTTCCCACCAAATTATTTCCGATCATGAAGTCCCAATTGGCTAAAGCAAACCTTTTTGTGTCATCAGATGTACCACTTTGTGCAGACAGGCAGTTTCCATCCAGAGCTACTCTTACTGAGGAAGATACAGAACAGAACTGGAACTTCAGTCTTTTATATCCCCAGTGGTTAGGGATGAGCCAGACATGTCCTGGTGTTGTTTTAGTTGGATCAGGTTTACTTTGCAGAAATAATTAACGATTCAAAGCATTGGGAAACGTGTGCTCTAATTCAAAAGTATCCTTTTGTCCTTTAAGTTTCACCTGGGGATTTGGTGCCTTAGAACACCAAGGTGGCACCAGAAGCTGCAGGACAAGATACAAATTCTGGGTTCAGTTAGGATAAGCTCCTGAGTATTTGGATGCTGATCTGAGATTGGATCTGCAAGCCAAAACATTAATATTTAAAAGCATAGGCTTATCATCAGCTTTCCACTACCACCTTCTCTGATTCACACTAAGATGTTATAAACAAGCTTTAGTATGGCCTTCTTTGGTTATCCAGCTTTAAGCTTGGTCAAATGCCAGTAATGAAGAGACCAGGAGTATGAGGGGTCCAGGTTCAATAATACAGCTGTGGCTTTTGGGGGGGTTGTTGTCATTCTCAGCTGAAGATAGAGCTTAGAAATTATGCAGGGAAAAAAAGTCCTATTTTCATGAATGTAAACACGTAGTAATTTCTCTACTTTTTTAGAGGCTTGCCAGCTGTGAACATATCAGTTTTAGGAGTTTCTCCTGCTTGTTGTCATCCTTAAGGAAATCTCATGCCTGTGTTAGCATTGCAGAATCCCATTTTTCTGAGGTATCTGCAGACCCAGTACAGACAGACAGGTCATTGCTTTGGGACTCCTGAAAGTGATGTATTCCCACAGCTCATCTGCAGATAGGTGACTGTGTACTACCAGCTTTGCTATGTTAGGTCAAGTTTTGCACAGTCACAGATCTGTTTTATAATTAGTATTTCGACAAAGGTGTCCATGCAGATCAAAAGAAGCATGGTTTGAATGAAGTTTGTTATAGCCAATTAAATCCATTGAATCCAGCAAAGGAAAAAGAAATGGAGGGAGAGTTTGTTGTGTTTGGGAAAGTGTAGCTTTTCTGGTTGCACTGTGGAAAGACTTTACTGGAAGAAAAAAAAACAACCAACAGCCCTCCCCTAAACAAAACCAAACCACCCATGAAGCATAATCCTGTCTGTTACAGGAACTTTGAGACATGCCTAAGTTAACAAGCTGGTATTAGTCAAGCTGTAAAAGAGATTAAAGAAACAATCCTTGAGAAATCTGGATTGATCTCTGGATTACATTTGTTCTCACAAAATGCACTCCTGGATAATTGTTTTGTACTGCAGGAACCAACCCCTGTGATTTCCATCAATACAGCTTTGCAGTGCAGTGTGCATGTTGGTGTTAGGCACTCCTTGCTGGAGGCCATACTTGAGCTCTGTGTCAATAGAGTCTCCACAACAGAAGTGTATATTGACTCTTGAATTAAATTTTAAGTCACTTTCTATCTCTGAACTCAAATTTGAGAATGTGTATGAGTGATGTGACACTCCATGTGTGCTTCTGTTAGACTATGTTAAACTCTTCCTGTTTTAATATTGCTAAAGCCATTTTAATAGAATCTAAGTAATGCCAGTTAGGGCTTTGTGGTATAGTTGTGTTTTGTGCACATGAGATTGCCGTTTGAATTCTGCTCCTGTGAACTAGTTCAAAAGAGCACACGGTATCTGCACCCTGCCTGTATACCCTATGTTTCTAGGGAAGTGTCTGTCTGCCCAGCAAAAGAAAGGAGTTTTTACAGAAGGATTGTTATCCCCTGCCAGCCTGTGCAGCAATGGACAAACAGTTGTGGAGTTTCTGTTTCACACAGATTTTACTGTATGGGGGGTTTGGTTTTGGTGATGGCCAAAATTCTCCAGATGGATTAAAATTAGTGTTCTCCAGATGGATTAAAACCCTACTCTATATAATGCTCATTGTATATGGCAAGTTCTGGCCTCTCACTGCAACAAAGAGTATTTATTAAATAAATATGTCCAAACTTGCAATAAGCTTTATGTGGGGGCCTGGAGCTTATTGATATTAGGGTACTCAGAAAATAAGTCCACCTTCATTGAGGTCAGATGAGCTCCAAATGTAATTTATTGTTTGGTTTTGATTTTGGTTTTTAATGTATGAAAAATCTGTGTTCAAGCTGAGCATTTTTTATGTTTTCTTTTCCAAACTGAGCAAATTTATCATTAATTCAGGTAAACCAGGACGTAACTTTTTAAACCCACATTCCAGTGCAAAAGAATCAAACTCAGCAAAGGCACAGGAATTAGTTATAAAATTAAATTTCATTTTTCATGTCTGTGTTGCCACAGTGAATAAGGTTTCAAAGGGTTGGGAGTAGCACTCAATTCACTGAAGTGTGACAATTCTTCCATGTCAGTGATTTCAAGCCTGAAGGGGATGACATCCTGTAAGCACATTCATCCATTTGTGTTTATTAAATTAAAGCCTACGTGAGTTTGCAACAACAGACTGTTCATTAACAGGAAAAGAGATTCTCGCTTTCCTCTTGGGACTGTTTTGGCTTTGACCCATTGATCCATTCTTGCTTTGACATAAATACTAGGGGTTTGTTTGCATCTGGTTTGTTTTCTTCCTGTGACAGAGGAGACAATAAAGAGCAGAAAATGATTTTGTGCTGGTCATGTTCATATCTACCATATACTATAACTAGCCAAATAAGAGTATAATAAAATAAATAGCGCACAGTGCACTACCCTGAGGGGTATCTCCTTTAGAACTGTGCAGTGTTTGCTGGATGTACATGTGCTGGGGGAAGGGAAAAAGAAGTGAATGATAACAAGGCAATGTTATATGGTGTATTGTTTAACACTCGTGTTTCAATAGCACTCAAAGATTCCCAGGCAATTTTTCATGCAGTGCCCTGAACAGAGATGTGAAAATAACAGTGGTGCTGCCAAGGCTATGCTGTGGAGCTCAGTATCAAAGGGAGGGAGTAAATCTAAGGTGCGGTTTTTCAGCAGCTCCCAGTTCCTTTCTTCCTCTTTTAACAGTAAAGCATATTTCGAATAATTGGGGAATACCTGTATTCCCAAGGTGTTGTCTGTTCCTGTACAACAGGGTAGAGGATTACAAAAAAGGATTGCACTCTTTTTGACCAGCTGGGGAAGTTCTTCAGAAAGGGTGAAAAGGAGAAAGCATTCATTCTGCACTATGCAGAACAGAGTTAACAGGTACAGGGGTCCCAAAGACTGGATGTTTTAATTCAGCAGAGAATACAATAGAGGTGAAACATGAGGGTATAATCTGAGGGATACAGAAATTATGCCTCTACTTCTTTAGGGTGGAAAAATTTGCTGAGCATGCAGGAGAGAGAGTGAAGATTGGGTTTGGAACATAAATTTTGTAGTGAGAATAAAGCAGTCAATCCAAAGAAGAGGGGAATGAAGTGACGGTGCAATCCTGCACAAGAGGTGGTTTTTTTAAGGCGTTGGAAATACCACCTGGAATTGGCTTATGCTGAAGAGCAGGTGTGGTGTTCTGTTTGGGAGGGTCAGATAGAAATCAGTGTTTTGCTAAGGCAGAAAATAGATACAACATGGTAATGGACAGATTATTGATGTTGAAGCTGCAGAGAGTGAGTGTGTGGGATTATATGACAGTGTAGCCAGCAGTGAGTCAGAGAAGGCAGAGCCAACAGAAAACAAACGACATGAAAAGGAGGGTGCGTCCCAACTATAGAAAGCATAGTTTGGTCGAGTTAATGGGGCTTCCTGGCTGTGGTTAGTGTTAGAGGACCAGACCCCCTGGATGAATCGGACCCCCTTAGTATGAATTGGGAAAAACACCAGAAAACCATCAACATCGGTAAACATTTGTGGCAGCACTGAAACCAGCATAGCTAAAATGGGTCATAAAAGAGGTTTTTAAAGACCAAGATAATTAGGCATGACTTTGAGAATTCAGTCTGGATGAACTGAACTGAGTACTCCCAACTGAGTATTAACCTCTTTTTTTCTATCTCCTCTTTTCGTAAGTACAGGTAAGCTGAGTGTGTTTCAATTTTAAATCTGAATTTTTGTACCCTCTAGTTAAAACTCAAACTGAACTGAGATACGTGCTGGAGAAGAAGGATTTGAAGTACAGCAGGGTTTTGTCAGATTATGCCTACCCATCCTTTCTTGGGTTTGGCATTAAATGGAAGTATTGAAGCAGTTTGACAAACATCACTCTGCTACAAAAAAACAAAACAAAACAAAAAAGGAAAATAAACACAGAAAATTGTATTGATCCAAGAAAGATGCCTCTTAATTATAAGTGTTATTTATTCTGCTCAAATATAGCTGTTCCCAAATGCAAAGCTGTGAGCCTGAAATCTGTAACAGCTGTAGTTTTGTAAGACTGTGTTTCATGCTCTTTTTTCTCAATTTTTCTGGATTTCTCCCCTGCTCTTACCCCCAGCCCCATGGTGTAAGGAGGAGTCACAAATGGTGCTCATTTTAGGCCAGGATTCACTCTCAGATATACCCAAGGTCTAAAGCACTTTCTGAGGGTTCCTTTATCTCATCATTGGTTGAAGAGGCAGCTGGGCTGCAGGTTTGATATGGCCAACACCTTGTAAGGGACGGGGGGGGGGTGTCCTGCACAGTTATGTGTCCTGAGGTTTGTAGCAGGTTTGTGCTGGGTACAGAGCAGCTGAACTGCTCTGAGGACACTGCTAGCTCTTCTTTGTCATTTAGTGACCTCTCTTGCACAATGCTAGGCTGAAAAGTCAGGAAGCTTAGAAAACCTAACTTTATTCTTCTTTAGTATTCATGCAACCTCCTCTCTGGTTTAAACAGAGAGAGAAAAACACTTTTCCTTTGAGGCAGTGATGATGTGCATCCCACAGTTATCTCTTTTTTCTGATGTTTTCCTGTACCTTTATTAGTGAATTGTTTTGAAAGCAATACATCTTTGGGCATAGGCTATATTGCTGTGTGTTAAACCCTATACTTAATCAGGTTTTGGCTCCTCTCTAATTGTGTTTCCTTATTCTTAATTATAAATGTTAATGCCAGTTTACGTGATGCTTATTTACAAGCTATAGTAAGAATCCCTTTCTTCATGGCTATTTTTGTAACGCATTGAATTTGCATGATTGGCAGTGACTTTATTTTTGTAATCTATACATCAAATAAAATAAACAGGATGATTTTGCAGATTTTTTTTACTCATGCACAAAGCAATGTTGAAAGTAAAGTATACAGATTAGTCTTTCTTAATAGCTTCATTAGACTTTCATAATAAATTGAGAGTTCAGGTTATCAGAGGTAAGGATGTTAGTATTTCACTGTGCTTTCTTTCTTTCTTCAAAGTGTTAATGGGGTTGTTTTGGCTGTTAAAGGGCCTTTTTGTAAAATGGGATTGTGGTTTGCATTCCAGACCTCCCCTAAAGCTTCAGAAAGGCTTGGAAATTGCATTTTAGATTTAAGTGCATTCATAAAGCATAGTTTCACATGAAAAGAGGGAGAATTGTGTGGGTTAAAGACAGAAGTGTGGCTGTCTTGGGTATTTGAGGACACACAACAAGGAACCTTCATGGAAATAAGCCAGTCTCTGAGAAAAAGAAAGCATATTTTTCTTTACAGGCCAGAAAAGTTTTTGGGGACCCTCTCGACTTGGTGCCTTACAGTAGTTTTTGATGTGGATCAGGTATGAATGTTTATTCTCTGGGAAAGAACTGACATACTAAAATGGGGAGAGGAGGAAAGACAATATACAACAAAAATACCATTTCAAATTATTGGGGTTACTTCCCTTTCTTTCCAAGATGGGCTGAGGCTTTGCAGTTACCACTTAGAAACAATAACACGCAGCCTGGAAAAAATAAAGCTCATTCTAAACGTGTTTGTGTTGATGTTAGATAGCTGACTGTTTTTATCCCAGTGCCTGTAGTAAGGCACACTTCCACCCAGTCAAACCATGAAAACAAAATTGATGCTGTGTCAGCATCTTAGCTGCAAATAACACTCAAAACAGATTATAGGACATGCTAGGAATACAAAATAAGGTTAGAAATAATACTTCAGCTGTGAGTTCTTCAGGCTGTGGAAATAATAGAGCATAATTTAGTAGAAGAGGAACTAGGGAGTCAGCATACACAGGAAAAAAAATGAAAGGAGCAAGAAAAATGAAGGGAAATGGAAATAGATATAAGGGAAATTTGGCAAGTCCTGTCAGTGGAAAATGATTATGCTGACTGTATGGAAGAACCAGAAGGGATTTAAAGAAGAGCTAGAAGTTGTTTTCAGACAAAGAGGGCAGTAACTAATCTTTGTGAGAGCTGCACTGCAAGTCCTGAAGAAGACATGAAAATATATGTGGAACCTGAGCATATTTGTTAGCAACTTAAAAAAACTAACTTAAAATGCTTATTTAATGAATTTGTGCTTGGGATTTTACATTGGGTTTTTTTTTTCATATATATATATATATATAAAAGATACTTTCTTCAATGTGACCCTCCTCAGTACTGTGAAAGGCTATACAGTGAACTAGCACACTACTGTATATGCTGTAGAAGAACTGGCTTTCCAGATGTCATAGACCTTATTTCGGTGTATTAGGTAAGCTTTGAACCCACTGTTTCAGGCAACATTTTACTTCAGAAAGGTGCTGAGAAGTATGCAGAACAGCATAGAAACTGAGACATATGCTCATCAGTCACAATGAAGCACAGCTGAGGTTTTCTGTGGCTATTCTCTCAGCACTCCTTTGCTCAGTGTACAAGTGTCTTGTTACCTGAAAGCAGCAAGCTTAGTGAGGTCAATAAGCACACATTAGACTTTATGCCACTTGTTGAAATACTATAGTGAAGAATGAAGTTGAAAACATGTTTGCTTCTTATTAAAGCAAATTTAAGTTAAACTACATTTTCAAGAGGCTTTAAAGAGGCACTGTATCCAAAGCCCTACCTTTTCTTTGTTACAGATTTCATATCTGGGGAGTATTTAGCACTTCAGTTCTAGTCCTACCAATAGTGAAACAGAGAGGACAACAGACTGAAAGTGAGATGTAAACTTGGACTTCAAACAATGCAATCTCTCAGCAACCATCATGTAAAGTTTAGAATATCTAAAATCAGGAAGAAGCCTGGTGGGAGCACTGACATTTCTGAATAGGGTTCAGTCTGTGAGGAGCAGAGTCTTGCAATCTATTAAACAACATGTTACAGTAGTCAAGTCTGGATATCGCAAAGGGAGGGATTAATGTACACACATCCACACAGGAATCTTTGATGCTTTCAAATGCTCCTTGTCATCTGAAAACCAGTCAGCAGGCATTACCTACATATTTCACAGCAGTCTACCTATCTGGGCATTTCAGTGTAACAGTAAGAAGCCTTTTGAAATGATAGTGAGACATCTCAGTGTGGCTTGCATTCAAAGTTCTAATATCTGTGGTTTGGGGTTGTTGATGTGGGCATGTGTATGTGTATATATGTCTACAGGCACTGACTTGATCAAGCCATCATAGCTAAATTAGGATTAAATTTTGAACTTTAACGTCACAAGTAAGTAACATGGTCAAAGTTTCCAAAGTAGTTTGTATAATAATAATAATACTAATACTCTCTAGCAATAACTGCAGAATGAAAAAAGGAATCGATACATTCATAGGTGGTAACGATAACAAAACTACGAAAACATGTTTAACTTGAAAAACCAATTTGATTGTGTAACTGCTCTCCAGCTTTTGATGATTGATTAGTTTTATGGGTGCAGGTCATATTGGGGTAGAAAAAAATTTAAACTTGGATTCCCTACCCAGCATCGATCACTAGCATGAGGAATAGTGATCTAATTTTCTTTGATGCTTATCTCTAGTGTTTAGTGCAGAATAAGAAATAGAGAATGCACAAGCCTAAGATGAACACTAGCCAAAATATTACCACAGAATAGTTGAGCTTGTAAACTTGGCTCTGCAGTTGTTCAAACAGGGGATAAAGTGAAAGGTAAAGTACATTTAGTTCCATCCTTGTTCTATTCTTGCCCTTTGAGAAACATTCACCCCTTTTGCTGCAGCCATGGAGCAGAAAGTTTAAAGCATGCCTGCCCAAATTAAGTTAATTATTAGTCTTCTGTACTCTTTACTGAGCATTAAGTTTATTCAAATATGAAGGGATAGGAAAATACCTATTAAGAGTGATAATACATTGTATGCAAGGCAAACACGCATGGTCCTTAAATGAGGTTTGACATTGATCCAATTCCATCTATTCAATGATTAACTGACAATTCCAATATACTATTCATTGGCATATAGCTAGAAAATCTTTAAATGCATGTGGCAAGAGAAATCTTTCATGATCCTCTTTCTTGATGGTTTTGATCCTGGGGCAGAAGAGACCCTGTTGGTACTTTTGCGTGTAACCTGCTGCTATCACGCGTACAGCACAAGCTACCTTGTGGTTCTGATAGCTCACTGCATTACTGCTGCTCCATTAGTAAAATATAAAATTGTAAGCATAAAATGTAAATTGTTAAATTGAAGTGTAAGAATATAAAACATAAAATATCCTAGTTTAAATACATCAAATAGAAAAATAGGAGATATAATAGATATAGGAAAAGGAGAAAATGAAACAGTGATGCAGGCAAAATACAATGTGTTTGGAAGTCAAGAGGTGGTTCATTTCAGTGAGTGACTGTCCCTGTATGCAGTAGAAGTAAATGAATTAATAATCAGGGGGAAAGTCTTTTAAGCATATGCTTCAGACGATAGCTTTAAGTGAGTTTGAGCTCTTTTAGCCAGTGAAGTCTGGTCTATAATTAGGTTTCTATTCTTACAGTGATGGATATGAAAGTACTTTCTGAATCTGTTTGACCTTCTCAGCCTGGGGAACAAAATTATTTCCGTAGTCCTTAATTTCAGAGGAGTTTTGCATTTGTTGCCACAGAGAACTCTCACAAACAGGGAAGCAAGTTGAAATGGTTGAGAAGCCTGCTTTACTGCGCACTAGGCACAGGCTTTATTACTGCTTGTTTGCCTGTGGAGTTCTTCTCCACCCTGTACATCTGTTCCAGTATGCATGTTATCTCTTTGAATTTGGCTTGATGGTTACTCACAGGGAGCCTCTGCACTTGCATCTATCTTCTGCATTTCTTAATTTCTTTTGGAAATACTCTATTCTCTTACCTTATTAATGTTAAAACAAAAAAGAAGAGAATTTTATTGCTAAAGGCAGCAGAATAGTGAACTTCTTGGTGGAGTACTGTATCTTCTATCTTCCCCTGTGAGTGAAAGCTAAATTAGTTCTGAGGTGCTTGCACTCAGTGCAAGTGCAATGAGAGACACGAGCCACCTCTTCATTAATAACATGCCAGTCACATTGGGAGCAGCATACAAAGCCTGCTGGGAGAGCAGTACCACCATCAGAAGCAGGGGGGAAGTGAAAAATAGGTTTAAGAGAAAGGAGACACAGGTGGAGATCTGGGCTCTGATGTTACAGGGTGTAAAGTCATTTCTGTCTGATGAGCAGGAGTGACTCAGCCTGCCTGGAAGGGCAGAGTCAGTGCTAACTTACAGATTGCAACTGCTGTCACATTACAGCTGTTCAAAAGAATTGGCAACACTTTAGAAGACTGGGTCATTTTTCTAAATGCCTGTTTATTTTTATTACCTGATCACAGTTTATTAAGTGTTTTAATTCCTTAACAAAACCTGGGGTGGTTCTGAGTTCCAGAGTCTTATGTGGGATACTGCTGTATTTGTCAACCACGAGGTGCTGGAAGAACCAGAACATGATCTCTGTTTTTATGAGATTCCCATAGTATTCCTGCTTCCCTACTATGCTAAATTCAGTCTTACACTGATCTCCTAAGGGTTGAGTTTTACATAGCAGCCAGGTAAGAGCACAGGCGGTTGGTTCCTGCACTTTCTTCTTTCCACCTCTCCAAATCACACAAGCAGCGGAGTAGAAATCTCATAGCCACAACAGGATTAAAGTTTAGGCTCCAAGGAGATGGTTAAGTAACCTTAATGTTCGGCTGAACTATGGTGTAAAAATAGAGAAGGACAAAGTGCTTCTGCTGGTACAGGTGTGGGAATAGACTTCATATTCTGTTGGTCCTCCTGAAACATCAGCTAGTTGGGAGTCTCATGGCTACTTAACCAAAGTTCTCACTCCTTTGCATGGGAAGCAAGCTCTAGTTTTCTAGTTTCTAGGTTTATCCGTTTCAGTAGAAAACTACTGCATTAGATCTTTAAAGAAAAGAGTAAGTTCATGGATGCAGACTGTGCTGTAAAAGATTATCTTTTGTTTCCCCTTGCCTCCACAGATATTTCTGAATCTGTGTCAACAATCTTCAAACTCTGTGATCAGTCCTGAACGTTTTGGATTTCTAGGTTAGTTGTCCAGTGTTACAACGTAGGTTTTGAAAAAAATGGGTAAATGCAGGAGAGAACTGTTCAGGTTATCTCATCCAGAAACTCAAATAAAAGTCAGGTTTCACTCAAAACCAGATGTATCAAAATGGCTGCTATCACCTCTGTAGCCATGGATTATTTGTTACAAGCTGTATATTTCTACGCCATTCTTTGATTCTTTGAAGTTTTAAATACTTAAAACACAAGAAGCGAACACCAGAACTTAATATAATGCCTACACACACAGTTAGGCATGGCTGTGTCCTCCAAGAATCAAGTAGTGACAATTCTAATTGGCAGAACAGCATCTTGAGTGTAATTTTCTGAACTCCATAGACCATGCCTCACAGAGAGAGAAGAAATAGCCATGCTTTATAGCACTTTAATGTTATGGGTTTTGGAGACATAATCTTGGGTCAGCTGCTACAGAAAATGCGGAGACTAAGGAGTGAAGTAGGTTTATTATTATAAACAGCAGAAGCATCAGATAAAATTACATACATTAGATTCATTTGGCTCCTGCTGTCTGAGGAAATAAATACATGGTTCCTTGCACTGGCAAGTACATGTACACATTAGATCTGTGTTGCCTGTCTGCTCAGGCAAGCCCTGGTGTAAGTCAGTAGGGATTTGTCTTGTGTGTCTTTTACTGTATTTGAGCAAATCCCATGAATGGGTTAGTTCCTGAGCAGCTAGTTTAGAATGTACCTCTGCTTTATTTCTGTTGAAAAGGTTCCTAAAATCACAAGTCGAATAAAATTATAATCTCTTTTGGGATGTCTTTTATTGTGCACAGTCCTTAGCGCTACTGCAGTCAAAAGAAGCTTGAGTAGTATGAAGATTGAGGCATATAAGCAGTTGGTTTATGAAAGCTCTGCCTCTTTCAGTCAGCTGTTCAAATTATGCCAATCTTATGTTAATTTGGTGCTGTCTCTTGATACGTGATCAAATGCTTTCAAATGGTGGAAGTACTGGGATATGTTTTATGATTTCTGCATTAGTTTCTGATGACTTAAGAACACATTCAAGACATAAATTACAGCACAGTGCCCTAAGCTGTCACCTTATACTACTATCCTCCATCTTAAATACATAGGAATCTGAGTCTGGAATTTTTCCTAGGCAGAAATTCAAAATGAATGAAGCCAGAATGCAGCATTTTTATTTTATACATCAGAAAGAGTAAGTATACAGTGTTGTAGTTGTTACTACTAAGAAGCCAATCACTAGATGCAGGATGGAGTGTCTTGAATGAAAGCCTAATAGAAATATTGCTCAAAGTACCTTGGTGAAATCTCTGTCAATTTAGTTAAGCCAGACTAAAATAGTTAGCCTGGCTTCTGACTGTGTTATGAAACAATAGGGAGGTTTAAAGTGTGCGCCAAAAGTGGTAGTGCTCTGCATGGGTGGATCTTTGTCTATTTCTGAAATTGTCCTTACAGCTACTAGAATTAATTCCTCAGTCCATGATGAAGCAGTATAGATAGCCATCCAAAAATGGCCTTTCCACCTCATTTCTTGTTTTTTATCTTCAGCAGCTGTTTGTCAGATGTCATGGCTGTTGTCACAGATGAGACTATGCAGGCTTTACATACAAAGAAATGAGTTATGAAAGCTTCTTATTACTTAACTGCATTAGTATCAGCCAGCTGTAGTCAGTACTATGAACCCCAAGTGTTATGAATCATTAATATTCGGCCCAGGAAAGCTTTTGGATTGAGAGCTCCGGCAGATCAACTGCAGCAGTTTGAACAGGATTCTTTGAGGTATTACCAGTGCCCACTGCCCAGACAAGTCACAGTCTGGTACACTGCTGAAACAGCTGGATCAGCCTAAACTACCAAAGAAGCTAGAGTCTAGTTTTCAATGTATACTATTGTACTAAGCTGAGAAATACAACGATTTGGGAACTGATTTATGAGTAGATCAGGTGTCACTGCCTAAATTTCCATCATCTTTGCCAGAAGAATGGGACAATGTAATGCAGGTATCTGCTGTTTGAATCTATCTCTGTATCTGTCAGAGCCCTGGAAAATAAAACAACCCAGGGTTTTAATTTAGGATTTCAAGGCAGTTACTAAGTTTAGTCTGTGAACTTGAATGATGCAGAGAATGTTTGTGCCATATCCATGGGAATAGCAACAGCTACAGATCTGGGGAGGAAGGGGTGCTCCCTTTTGTAGTACTGTGTAAATTGCTAGAGGTAGCATCAGGCTTGACACTAGGGCAGACTTGGGCAAGGGCTTCTTACTAGTAGCATTAGTAGTAGTGGTGTGATGATTGAAAGACTGCAGTGTAATGTCATCTTGATGTTGAAAAAGTAAAAGTGTTTAATCAGTGTATGGTAGGAATGTGACACATGAAATTGTTCCGTATCAAGAAACTCGCTAATTTAGTAGAGGATTCTTCAGTCTGACTCACAGTTTTTGGTACTTTGATTACAGGATGTCCAAGCAGGGGCAGAGATTGTCTTTCTGAATTAGTCATCTGGCACTGGGTAGACATCCAGCAGTACAGGCATGAAAAAATAACATGTTCTGTTAAGAAAACCTTGGTGACAGGTCAGTCTAGGCAGCATCTTGGCTGCGTTTCAGATGTGACTACTTCATTGACAGCATTGAAGACTTTACTGATTTAGGCAGTTTGTGAATATTGCAATTCCTCCTCCATAAAGTCCATTTCATTTTTTATGGAGAAATTATGTAAGAGGATTGTCTTTAGGGCAATATTAAAGATAGAAAACTAGCAAGCAAACATTAGGAAACCTAAAGTATGTCTCCTCATTTTGTTTGCTGCTTGGTTTTCATGTTTTGATGATTCTGTTTTTGCTTTTGTATTCCACACTGTCCTTTGGCTGCTGTTGTTTTTTGCATGTACCTTGTGTATAGAGAGCAGCGTAAAATAGTATTTGTGGTCTCGAAGGAGTCAGTATTGGGATATCCAAAGTTTCTAATGTTTAGTGTTTTCTCTTTTAACATATGCAATATAAGTATCTGCAAGCAGACTGAACATCTAATAAAGGTGACCACAGGTTACAGTTCTGTAGCACAGTAACATGATGGGCAAGTTTTGTGATTATATGGTTAAAGGAACAAAGTAATGTGTTTCTTATAATGTGCAAATCAGCTTAGTACTAACAAGTTGTCTTAGTTATGTAGAAATTACAGACACAGGGAAAGGAAAAGCACAACAAATTACAGTATGTCTACATTCATACTTGCATTTCATCAGAGCATTATAATGTTGATAGAGAAGAAAAACAACCAGGAAGGAGCAGGAAAAGTAGGTTTAAATTATCCTTCCAGCATGACTACCTTATGTTGTGTTTATGACACTTGAGGAAAGAACTAAGTAGTCCTGGCCTTTGTGTGATCTTCATCATTTTTCACTGTGGTCACTGATAACATTTTTATGTGGAGGGTTTCTGTCACTTCATATACCCTAGAAACAAGAAAAAGCCTATCCTTTTACGTTGGTGTAGGAAGAGACTAAATGCATCAACATATTGTGACACTGCACACTTGGTCAAATACAGTGAATTGGTGCCATACCAGACAACTTCCAGCCAGGCTGAATTATTTGGAGAGCTGAATGTGTTTATGACCATAGCCATATTGGAGGGAGGCTGAATTTAGTGACATTGGAAATCTGCATGTTTAACACTGCGCATCTAATAAAAGCATAAATATACAATGGAGTTAGTAATGGAGTACAAGGAAGAACTTACCTAGCTAATGGTGTTAGGCCTAGGTTTACTTGTCATGGCAGAATGTGAACATTTTAAAGTACTGCCTTTTTCACAGTGCAGAAAGTGTCATTGTCTTGGTAGAGCCTGCAACAGTGGCATGCAGATGCACACCACTCCTAGTTATTGTGCTTACCTCAGCTTATGGAGCTGGCAAAGCACAAAGGTTGCTGCTATGGCATGTCACGGTGTAAAACTGAAGCTGGTTTTAAGCCAGAAGAAGTTATGTTAATGTACTACCATTAAAATATTTAGGATGGAAAGTAGGTGTCTGTGCTGGAAGGATGAGAAGACAGATAGCAGAAGAAGTCATTTGGATATTTCTGAGAAGTTGGACCCAGGCCCAGATTTTCTTTATCCAGCTATCTTTAAGGAGTGGCTGTTGAGGAAGCATCTGTTTTTTCCAAATGGAAGGTAAATATTTTGTGGGTGCATTGTACATAAACAGTTAACAGTGATCACAAACCAGCTGTGCCAGCTGTGCAGTGTGGTAAACCTGGTTAATGGTTGCTTTCCTGTATCAAGCCAACAATCAATATAAATCTGCTAGTCACAGACACTAGTCAGAAGACTGTCTTGAGTGCTAGAAGTGCTGTGGCTGTAACCCTCTAACATCCCAGGAGTAGGATATTGTTTGTGCAGGAAGTGAGAGGAGGGCCCTCCAGAGCTACTGAATGACAGCAGAGTGAGATGTTTGTCAGGATTCTTGTCCCATACATATGTTGGGGTTAATCAGTGCTCTCACCTTGATTTAAAGTTGCAGGAACTTGCTACTTTGATTACTGTTGGCATTAAGGCATTCTCTAGCAGCAGGTAAAACTCCAATTAAGTCTGTGTTCCACAATTTTGGAAAAGTATTCTAAATTGCCTGTCTCTCCTGAAAGGCTGTGTGCAGTGTGGTCTTTCCTGCCATGCTCTGTCAGCCAGGGATAGGTGCCTAGGAAGCTGATTCACCTTGATGGCTCTTTACAGAGCACAGAGAAAACGGCTTGCTTTGTTTGCAATCTCTCTCTCGTTTACAAGGTCAGGACTGATGTTTTGAATGTTTTCCCAGCAGTGTTCTACTGACCCATTTTGCTTAATCCCCTGATGTCACTGAAATAAACTGGGGAGGGGGAGATTTCAGAACTGGAAACAATTTCCTCTGCTGTTGTGCTCTGCTGCAAATTAATTTGATACTATTATGTAAGCGTAATCATCTACTCTAATCACATCACAAGATTGGGAACAGACAGAAATAACAGAAGGGAACATTCTGGGTAGCAAAAGGGAGTCAGTGGAATAGGCTGTCGGTCAGGACCAGAACTGGAACATTTCTAAGATTCACTGTTACTAATACTTGTGCCAGTTGTCTCAAACTGTTGAAGACATTGTAGTTGTCTAAGAGTTGAAGTTTATGTTTCTGTTTCAGATAGAAAGAGGGAGAGTGCTGGATTCTCTAGTGGAGGTTAGAAGGAAGAAAAGAAAACCCAAACCAAACAACCCAGCAAAACCCTAGCATTGTACCATTTGTATGTTTATCTGCATTTGTATGAATTTGAGATCTCAATGATGCTAACACTCTGTTTCCCAGTGGTTGTCCTTACCAGAGTAAACAAATCCATGAATGTGAATAAATAAGCATATGGGCCTATATGTCTCTCTCCAAAATATCTGTTTGATTAATGTCCCTATCAGCAGCTTACTGTCAGCTGTTTCATTAAAGCTTTCTTGAGTACAGTTAGCTCCTTCATCTGAAGTGTAACCTCCAAGTCTTTCATTCAAGTGGAGATCAGAGAAAAGATATCATTTTTCCTTGCATTTTCCCTTGACACCTACAGGCTTTTCTTCTGCCAGTGATGCTCAGCGGTGTGCAGTGTGTCCTGTTTGCAGCCTATGGCAGAGCCATCCACTGTGAATTGCTCAGACAGCACGTGGGGAACTTCCACAGGAAGAGCTTTGGGTGTACAAAGTGAGCAGACTTAGAACCCCACTTTGGTTTAGATGTAACATTCATGTTGTGCAAATGTAATGCAATCTGTATTCCAGCTTGGCCTCAGCTGGTGAATACAGATGCTCTCTGCAGCAGGCTTTGACCTCCTTAAAATAATTTCCTCTGGAAAAGTAAATGGAAGAGGGGGGATTATGAAACCCTGCAATATGCTTGAAGGCCTGATGGGACTAGTCTGACCTGTGAGGCCTTTGCTTTTATTCCTGATGTTGATTAGTACAGTACCATCACATAAACTACCCTACAGACTTATCTGGGGTTTTGATCCTCAAATGCAATCATCCCCCTCACACCCAGCTTGTAGAAAGTGGAGCCTCTGAAAACCCCCAGAGTTTCTCAGAGGTTTAAGAGCAGAATCTGGGACTAGATTCCAAACCTTCCTACTTCTGATGTTTTTGTTAGAGCTGACTGAGCAGCATTTACCTTGCTAAGTCATGGTGGCACAGTCTAAACAGCATTTGGAGTCACTTGAAGCAACACGTGGAATTTAAGGTCGTGGGTTTTGTTGTTGATTGGTTTGTTTTTAATTAGGCTGGGAGTATGGCAGATACTGCACAGAAAAAAGAAAGCACAGGTCCTTAGAGTTACATGAGATTTTGTTGGTATTTTGTTGTAAGGGTGGTGAGGCGCTGGCATAGGCTGCCCAAGGAAGTTGTGAATGCTCCATCCCTGGCAGTATTCAAGGCCAGGTTGGACAGAGGCTTGGATGACATGGTTTAGTGTGAGGTGTCCCTGCCCATGGCAGGGGGGTTGGAACTAGATGATCTTTCCAACCCAAACTATTCTATGATTCTGTTTTCAAGAGCCAAGCTATGTATTAGAGTACAAAAATTGTTGCATTAAGTGATGTAGTGTGTCAGGGGGAACATAGGTAAAGAGTTGTAAATGTTACGGTCTAGGATGCTGCCCAATTTAATGCAAAAAAAAAAAATCATGGTGGTCTGACGGGGGCCTAGTTTATTTCAGGTATGAATCGGTGATGAAAAAACTGTATCATTTCTAAGATTTAACCATGGACTGATCTTGCCAGCACCTGCTATTAAACATGAAAAGAATAAGGCTTTCTGGAAGAGGAGAGCATGGCAAGGAAAAGGTGACAGATGATCTTACTCTGATAGGTACACAAATGACTCAAGCTTTCTTTGCATGTGCAAGAAGGTGACATCTGAGTGAGACTTTGAAAACAGATGTGCTTGATGGGGAAGGGAAAATCTTCCTTGTGACTCAGTGTCTTGTCAAGTCCAAATAGGATTAGCAAACATTGGCTACCTTGTGGATACCCTTCAAAATAGAAGTAGGGGAGGCTGAAGGGTCATAGTGGAACTAACTTGGAAATAGAACCGTTAGGGAAAATAAATGTATATGTTCAAAGAATATCAATTTCTGTGCAACAGGATTCTTTATTTACTAGTTTCCGCTCTACAGTGAAGGACATTACCATTTCAAAGGCCCGAGTAAGCTTCTGGCTAGCAGAACCACCAGCATTATTTCATTACAGTCTGTTTGCTGAAATTGAGTCTTCCTGCCGTGGTTTTGACTTTTACTCCGCATGAGTATAAAAGGCTTTATTTCTGGCATGCAATCTAACAAAGCAATTACTGTTATTTACCTCTGTTCACTCAGAGAGAACCATTTCACAGAGGCTGTGCTGCATTTGACAAGGCCTAGCAGTATTGTTATTGTTGCCTTTAATGATTTCTCAGTCTCTGGTTCACATCAAGGAATATGGGTGGCTTTTCCAGACAAAACTGTAAGCCTTGACAGAGTGAGAGTTTTGCATTTGAAATGGACAGTCAAAGTTCTTGCCTAAGATCAGTTTTTACTTTACGTGACCCTGAAGCTGTATCATTTTATTAGTCTGCTTTTGGTCTAAGATTATCTTGCTTTTGAATTTACACTTCTGGTGTTACCCCTTCCACCTCCAGTGGGAAGTTGTCGTGGTTTAAGCCCAGCCATTAACTCAGAACCACGCAGCTGCTTGCACACTCCTCCCCTCACCCCACCCTTATCCTTCTCTCTGCTCCCAGAGGAATGGGGAGGAGAACTGAAAGAATGTAACTGCATGGGCTGAGATAAGAGCAGCCCAGTAACTAAGGTATAACACAAACCACTGCTGCTGCCACCAATAGTAATAATGATAAGGGAAATAACAAGGGAAGAGAATACACCCATTCACCACCCACTGACCTGTACCCAGCCCGACCCAAGCAGTGATCTAATCCTTCCAGGTGACTGCCCCCAGTTTATATACTGGGCATGATGTGCTGTGGTATGGAATACCTCTTTGGTTAGTTTGGGTCAGGTGTCCTGTCTCTGCTTCTTCCTGGCTTCTCCTCCACCCTGGCAGAATATGAGACTCAGAAAGGCCTTGGTCAGACTAAACATTACTGAGCAACAACCAAAAACATCAGTGTTATCAGCGTTGTTCCCAGGATGAAAGTCAAAAACACAGCACTGCAGCAGCTACTAAGAAGGAGAAAAATGACTGCTACTGCTGAACCCAGGACAGAAGTGAAGTGTTTAGCATTATGGAGAGAGTTTAATGAACCCTGTTCGAAAGCCCAATGGTAATTTATAAAATAGACCCTACAGAATGGAGTACTTACACTGCCTCATGTGTTCCCCTACCCAAAAAAAAAAACCACCCTGTTGGGACAATAATCAGTTTGCCCTCTCTCTTTCTTTTTCCATCTTAACCTTTCTTGTCAGACAGTTTCACTTTCAACTCTATGTTTTGACTGGATGAGTAGTGAACACTCAGGAACAAATTACACCTACCTTCAGAAAAACATACCTAATATCAGTGCAGTGTCACGGAAAGCACAAACAGTGAAAGAAGGTGGTCAGGTGGAGTTCACGGCCTAGAAAATAAGACTACTGGTTCCTTTTCACCCATGTATGTGAAAATCTCATAAACCGATCAACAGAGCATGCTGTAAAGCTCATACATATAACCATTTGTGGAAATCATTTTGAAGTGACTGTTTTAAAGCAGCAAAGGGCTCTTGCACAGGATAGCCATTGCAGATAAAGTCTCATGACTAGCTTCTAACAGAATAGATGATGAGCAGGGGTAACTTGAGATTAGGCAACCAAAGCGACAACACAGACCATGCAAGTGAAGAATTACATCTAGTGGGATTTCTCTTCTATATCTAAGCACATATAATGCCAAGTAGCTTAGTACAGGTTCTGCAAGATAATTTGGTGTGTAGTCTTCTCTCAGGTGAAGTGTGTGTGGGATAAAGGGGCCCAATCTCGACTCCCTGTGTTGATTTTGGAGCTCAGGGGGCAAAGGTGTTCAACCTCCATCCTGCTGCCTCTGAGGGGGCTGTCTTCCTGGTAGCTTGAGTTAATCTTTCACTCACTGTCAGAGCTTAAAAAAATGAGGAATAACTGGGCCTGTCTCAGAACCATTGATTAGGTAGTGCAAGAGAGGAACAGTGAAAGAGATGATTGAAATTACTTTTAGTTTTTCTTTTTTTGGCAAATCCTTGAAACACCTTTACTGTTTTATATTCTCATATTAGAGAAGTGATTGAGAAGCTGGTGAAGAGGAAGTTACAAGACACAATTAACAAGCACTGGTCCAAGACTCGGCTATAGTGGGTTTTGTGTTTGCTATGAACATTAAGGGGAGGAGGATTTGGAGTGTGTTTTGCAAGCAGTCCAACCAAGCCTGAGTCTTGCTCCCAGATTGTTGGATAATCTTCAGGTGAGACAAGTATCTCACCACCCAGATTTGGCTAGGTAAGTGGCTACACTTGAGGAGGATGGCTGCCCCCTTAAAGTAGGAGCTAATGCCTCCTCTTCTACATTCACTTTAAAACTGGCTCTGGCATGTATTAAAATAGGCTCAGTCTTTTCCAGTGTTTCAGTTTTGTCATTTTGTAAAAGTCTGTACTCCAGCTGATGAATATCAACATTAATACTATATTTATTCTAAAAAAGAACCAAGAATCCTCAGTTATCACCTCTGTCCTTCCCTTTTTAAATACGAACCTAAGTGTAACCCATTGGGGAACAGGACCCATCCCTCCTGATTAAGCAACCAAGTATGTGGCTGTGACCTGTGAGAACAGATCCTGACTGTGTGATGGTAATGGTTTGTTAATTTGCTTTTTCCTCTGAAAAAAGTAAAATTCTTTCAAATTGCAAGTGAAATCATGAAAGTCAGAGCCTATTCAGAAGTAGGAGAATTTGCCACAAAGATTATTCTCTAGGAATTGTTCACTCAAGGTCTACTTTGTAAACTACAGACTCTGTAGCGGAACTTCTTTTTCTGCTATCCAGAGAAATTTCAGTAAGTCTTAGCTGTTTATAGGTCACACTGATTTTCTTCTGTAAACAGAGTGGCTGAGGAGCACACCCGATGATATTAAGTAGCTCTCTTTGTCCGGTCTAGCTATGCTACTTGGAAGTCACTGAAGCTGGGTCTGAAAGCATCTCCAAAAGCAAATGAGCTGATTACAGCAGGAACAGAAGAAAATCAGCTGAGAATGGAAATGCATGAAAACACTTAAGTCAGCTCTAGGTAGTATGCTGAGGGAAAAGTGTTTATGGGTGGTCATTTGCTCTCAAGGCAACTGCATCATAAGCTTAGGCTGCCTGAAGTTTGCCTGTTTAGGGCCCATGGAGGTACACAAGCACTTGTGAGTATTTTTATTAATTATCCAACTGCTCTTATCTGCTTTAAGTGTCTTATAGACAGAGAAACCTAGTTAGAAAGCACAGTGTCAACCACGTTTTGCTAATCTCATTTAGTATTCTTCGGAATATTTACCTATTAATATCTTTCTGTCTTCCTACCTCCTCTCTTGCCCTTAGTGTTTGAGTAGTTATGTCACAGGATTGGTGTTTTGTCTTGCAGTGTCGTTTGTGTGAGCTCAGAACCTTTTCAAAACAAGAGAGGGATGTTCCAGCTCTAGTACCAAACCCTGCGTTTTCCCAGGCCTACATTTGGAGCGTGTGCTACCCCGATGGTATTTGCAAGTTTGTGCATAGGGATGGGAGTCTTTGCGGGAAAGAAGAGTGTCTTCTGTACAGCCTTTTGTCTGCCTTGGTGTGAGCATTGCAGTGTGCTTGGAAAAGAGAAAAGTAGAATGCTCTCAAGAAAAGGTTTTGATAGTCTTGCACCGAGCTGGAAAGAGCATCTTATGTGGTTTCTTTGGGGTTTTTGTCCTTTGAACAACTTCAGGACAACTTTAGTGAACTGAAATTCTGAGAAAAAGTTTGTTTGCTGGGCAGAAAGTAGGCGAACTGTAGTTCAGTGGTTAAAAAACCCCAGCAAACCTTAGAAGTTAAATTTGATTGCAAAGCAGCTTTATACCAGGGGTAATTCCATTATCAACCTATTGGTAATCCAGGTAACAGGCTTGCTTAGCTTTGGAGAGCCATTAACAAAGCAAAGGCAGCTGGGGTGGGCCTATGCTTAGATTGCCTAACATTTTAAATTAGATTTTTGCAGGCTTTTTTTTTTTTTTTTTTTTTT
>NDXB01013177.1:235423-297824 GCA_002631895.1 Agapornis roseicollis | reverse complement strand
TTTTTTTTTTTTTTTTTTTTTTTTTTTTTTTTTTTTTTTTTTTTTTTTTTTTTTTTTATAGGCTATTAACCTCTTGCTTACCAAATACTGAGAGATTCTTCTCTGTGAGAGCTCCACTAACCACAGAGGAACTCTTTACTATCCCTGGAGGTTTTTATGTAGTGCAGCTTTTTGCCTGTCCTGAAGCAGTTGCTAAGGGTCTGTCAGGAACTGATCTGCATAATGATGAGGAGAGAGACAAAAGATAACTTCTTTGGAGTATGTTTTACAGCTTGGCAAGATAAGATCTAGTGGATCTTTGACATTTCAGTGGTCTAACTAGGAGCTTTAGGGTTTAATATAAAAAGACAGTTATCAATTATCCTTTAGTGTAATTTTCAAGATTGGTTTTTTGCTTCTTATTGTTACCATTAAGAGAAATATGCTGAGATATTTTTTCCCAGAGAGTAGGTGGGATTCAGTTCCTCACTTCTTCAGAATTCTTAAGAGCACAGCAGGACCTAACACTAGTCCGTTTTGGTTCCTGTGAGAAAAAAGGCTAATTTCCTCTTTACTTTTACTCCAAAGGAACTAATAAATTGTATTTTGCTACTCAACAAACATACCCATTTTGTATGTTTCTCTTGGGGCTCAAATGTTTATCCAGTTCATTCTGCTGGGTAGGAACACTATTTGCACCTGGGCAATCAGATATTGTTAACTTCCTGAAATACCTTTCAATTGACATTCTCAGTGTCTAGTATAAACCAATGTGTGAGGGGACCTCAAAGTGCAGAGCACTGTCTGTTAATTAAACTAAGTACATCTTCTTGCTTGTTTTCATTTAATGTCCTTTTCTCAAGTTTACCAAAGAGATACCCATCTCTGTTGATAAATATATGTTCATTTCAGAGCATGAGTTTTGGCCTAGAGCTGTGGCAGTTGGGTAGACTGATAAAGATACTCCTCATTGCCTATTTTTCCAAGCGTGAATAAGCTCATATTGCATTTCAGGCATGCAAGAAGATGGAGGTTTTTACTTAGCCAATAACTGGTCATAACCTTTCTGTGCAAACCTGAATGCACAAAGAAAGAGAGTGCAATGTGCTCTGCTTTAAATTGCCTTGTTCGTAACCAGCAGACTCCGATATTGATAACTCCTTGTCTGCTCTTGGGGTTTGCATGAGACTTGTTGAATTCAGCAAGTTAGGGCTCCTGTGTTTTCAGACAATATTCCTTCCTCTATCTCAAACAAAAGTGTCATGTGCGTATTCATTTCAGTCTCTTCACATGGCTTAATGTCATTAAGTTTTCTCTTCAGGATGATAATGCTTAATGGAAAGAGTTGTGCTCTGCCAATAATGCAAGTGAACTGAATTACACTAGCTCTCAATGCATTCCAAATGGGATACTGACAGCCAATGGGAGAGTTGTAAACTAATTAAATATTTAGACTCTCTTTATAACAAAGACTATATTAAGACTTTCACTGGAATACTTTGACTCAGTCTTTGTATAAAGGCAGTTTCTGTTGTGTTTTTGTGCAGGTGTTTTATCGAACAGATTCATTTAAGTGGGCACACAGGTGGCATTTTAGTGCAGTTGTGCTAAGATGGTGGCATTAAGATTGATTTATTAGCACCAATAGAGAATATAGTGGATCAGATAGAATTTTTAAGATGAGTAGGTTTTGTACTGTGTCTGCCTGTGTCAAATATCGGTCAGAGATTTCCTTAGCTGTTGTCATTTAAAAAAAAAGAATTAGATGTGAAACCACAGGTAGGTAACAGTAGATACAATTTGGTTTATCATCTTATGCAGTGCTTTAGTTAAACTACACCCATCCTAATGTTAGCATGGAATTGAGTGTGCAGTACATCATGGATACCTGGAGCTGATCTATGTGATGAAAGTGGGAAGCGAGTCCTTCTTTCCTCAAGCAGGGCTACTGTTGTGTTCTGTGTTTTTCAATGATGCTGAGGTCTGTGAGCTTTTCACTCTTGGTAAAGTAATGAGCAGATAGCAGGAAAGCTGTCTGTTATTAAACACAAGGATGGGGCCAGGAGAGGATGAATTAAAATCCAGTTCAAAAGCACAAATCATTCTATGCTTTCAGAGAGCTGGATGCAAGAAGACTACAGCACTCCCTATTTTATTCCAGTGTGAAGGAGTTCGTATAAGCTGATCTGAAGGAGAAAAATCAGCAACAAACAGCTCTTGAACAGTTTATCTACAAAAGCAACGTTAGGTGAAGTCTTAGTGTTAAATAGTTCTGAAGAAAGCAATCCCCGCCAAAGACAGAAGCAGTGGCACAGAGCTTTCCTTCATGGAAAAAGATACTGATGATGATCTAGAAAAAGCATAAAAAGTTAAAAATAGGATTTTTTGGAATGGGAGTAGCTGCATGTTACTGTGTGTGTTGATACTTGATGTGTGGTTTTAGGGAAAGAAATTGTTTCCCTTTTATTTTTACTCTAGAATTGTCATGCCAATGGAAGATTTGTCTTGTAGCTCAGAGAATAACAACACTTATTTGGTGTAAGTCCTTGGATGCCCCACTTAAAACATTCTTGGGTGTCTCTACTCATTTTAAGAGGTTTAGAATGAGGAGACCAGTTTTTCAGGCTGTCAAGACAGGCAGACAAGGTAGGAGGACTGTAGGGAAGTTCTCCAGGGCTTCATCTCAGCAGCAGCACTGGAGACTGATGAAAATTAGTAGCTTGGCACTTGTAGGCTCTGTTGGCACCTCACAGTTAGACGTAGCTGAACTATGAAGCTCTGGATCACTATTTATTTCCGGCCCAAGTTTAGTTCCATGGCTCATCCTATCCTTTTCCTGGTTCTGTCTGTATGTTTGATTGATTTGCATTATAGTTTTGAAACTGAAAGGTGGAAAAGGAGCTAACTCCATGTTGTTCCTGGAATACACTGGGAATTGGCTTTCAAGTTGAAGCAGCTGTGTGTGCAGAGCTTGTGTTTCTTGGGATTAGGATGCCCTTGTCTTGCTTTACTGGATTTTCTCCTTCATTCCAAAATAAGTGATTGCCATTTCCATTTTTCCTACTTATAAAAACACCTACAGCAAAAGAGCAAGAAAAAGGAAATATGGAAACAGAAACATTACTTAAATTCTGCATCTTTATTAGCACAAACAGGGAAACAGTGGATATTCCCATCATTTTAAGACTTCCTTATTTTTAATCTCTGTGAACCAGAACACTTGGTCTTATTTTCTCCCAAGACTGTGACTGAATAGGGGCTCTTTTGGTCTCAAATACAGCTTCATTTTATCACACCAATCTGACAGAATTAAAGGTTAGGTCTGGACTAGGCTAACTGTGGGTTTAGGTTTGCAAGGTGGATCACATCCATGATGCATGGAAAAAGGATGAGGGTGAGAGGCTGTGCTTGAGCCAGTGCTGTGCCTGAATTTTTGGGTTTGTCAAGTGAGATAAATGGGTGCTTGAGGGGCTACCTGGAAGGTACAGGTGGATCTAAGAGACCCGCCTGAATGGGTCTGCAAGCAGGTTCTGCCATTCTGCCTTGCTCTTGTAGAGCTGATATCCTGTGTGTCAGCTGATGGCTTCCCATTCGGTGAGAAACTGGCCTTTTGCTGTTCTTTGAGGAGAGGCTTAGGAGGAACATGAATGAAACCGTTATTTTAAAGTTTGAGGGATTGGTTTAGTTTGGTTTTCAGGGGTTTCTGTGTGTGTTTATGGGGTTTTAATTTCAATTGAAACGTTTAAACCACTATAGTTTGGGCTTGAAGGAGTTATGAAACTGTGATGGTGATTGGCTTATATTCCTTAAAATCTGTACTTTACGGCTTTTTTTTCCTAATATGCTGGTATAACTCAAATGGTTTTTATGCTTTCTAGTTAAGTGAATGACATATCATGGAGCTCTGTGAGGCTTGAGGAGTACTGGAAGGGAACACACACATAGTTTTCATCTTCTAAGACATAGTTTAAAAGAAAGATCAGCATTTCACCTGAAAATGGGTCCTTCCCTGTGTCTTATCTCCAGTTGTCTATGCAGAGGGCATGAAGTTAGGCTCAGAGTTTCCTTGTGACCTGTACTGTCACTGCCTGTTATGCAGGAGTTATGCAGCAGAAGAGCTAAGTTACAGCTTAGAAGGGAGATGAGGATCAAGATCTTCAAAGGCCTAAGTCAACTGCTTGTTGTGCGCATAATAGGAGGGATTTAATGTATGCCAGGACTGGAAATGAATACAAAATGCCCCTTTTGGCAGGGACACTGCCAAGTGTGTGCTTTTGAAAAGAAAAGCCTTGCTGGGTGCAGAGGGGGAAGTGGTGTTTCCTGTTGTTGATACCTGTCTTCATGGTTCAACCTCAGATCTTGAAAGGCAGTTTGATTCCAGCATGCTTTGCTTGACCAACATGGGCAGATAATGGTTTCTGATACCTGGGCTGTTTGCAGCCTGATCAAACAAAAAGAAGTCTCAGTCACTGTTTGTCAGGCAGTTGTCACCTACACTCTAGTCAGGACCCAGGAGGTGGTAACTTGACACGAAATGGGAAAAAATATTGTATAAAAGATGATTTTCCCCAAATTGAAACTTGTAAAAGATAAGGAACACTGCTTAAAACAGAAACCACAGAAGCTGGGAAATTACAAATTACAGCTATTAGTCATTCTTTACTGGCAAGAGGAGGCAATAAAAACCCCCACATGCTCAAATATGGTGTGGCAAATAGCAACTTCTAGAGGAGGCAGCAGTGCTAGGACCTGTTCATCTTGAAAATGCTGTGTGCAATGAGCAGACAGCAGTGGGCTGCTATTGTGAGGAGGTTTTGCCATGCACAAAACTATTTCTTTGATAATAACTTGTTATAACTGTAGAGTTGCTCTCCTCTAACTGTAGTTCTGCCCAGTTTAGCAAAGGAGGTGACATTTTAGCAAGATTTGCTTATACTCTGATATAATGAGGAAGTGTCCCCAAGTATCCCCTGAATGAGATTACGTTACTGTGCTGTTTAAACAATTAAAAACACTTCCTAACCCCCTCGATAAGCAGAATGATCTCTGCTCAGTGTATGGAAGCATTTCAGACACAAAGAAAGGCTGCTGGAGCAATCTTTCACCAAGCTGGTTTGTCAGAGATTTTTATTTTGTGCACCAAAGAACCTGAAAGCCATGTTAAAAATTTAAAGCCTTGGTCTGTTCCGGGTCTGTGGAGCAGCAGAAGGAAGAAGCTTTTTACAGTGCTATAATTCCCTATCCAACAGCTCTTTAAATAAAGATGTTTGTGACAGCTGTTTGTACTTAATGGAATGCACATAGAGTTGGTCATTAATTATTGCTTTCTTTTTCCAGTTATTATCTGCATTCAGTGGGTTAGGCGGGTATGATCCTGCTGTTGTCAGTGCAGTAAATGCACTTGAACTTCCAAAAAAAATAAAAATAAAAAGGAACCTTTCCCCCTTTCCATTTATTTTTCCAATGGCTGAGAATTCTGTAGGAAGAATATTCAACAGCAGTGAGTTAGGGAGCTTTTTGTTGTAATGCAGTCATTTAACAGCTTCAGGTTGGCAGTGATCCCATCCACCTTAATCCTCTTCATGGTTCACAAGCAGTCAGCTGGGAGCAAGAGTGCACTAGGACTTAATAGACTCTAGTGTTTGAACTGTGACGTTTGCATTTAGCTTCCAGAGCTGGCCTTAAGTGCCCAGTAAAACCTTGCAGCTCTGGTTTCATTAATTAGAGACTCCCTTGCACTCATTTGTGGCAAACATTGGCCAACATGTTCTTTCAGCTCAGTAAATATTTATACAACTCGCCTATGAGTTTTAGTAATGAATACTGCTCATTTTCCGTCTGTCCAAAAGCAGCTCTTTCCACATGTTAACAAATTCCTTGTCCAACCCCTGCCAAGTATGACAGTTTGGGTTAGGAAAAGGTAAATTTAAATCTTGATGGGTTTTGAGGGTTTTTTTCTGAGCTCCACTTTGACATATCATCATTTTTCATCATATTTACCAGGACAAAACCCCAATGGATAGCAATTGTTAATTATAACCAACTGTCCAATGCTATCATTAAGTATCTGTCAGACAACAGTGTTGTGCCATAATGATATTAGTTAGGAATCTATCGGGATATATTTATATGAGCTTTCTGGGCTGTTTTAGCACCTTTCAAACTTAATCCTATTTATCCTCACCCATAGAATCCCTGTGAGGCAATATTATCCCCATAACACAGATGAGGAACAGAGATTGAATGCCTGGCTCAAGGACGCATTCAAAATCCTTGCCTTAGATGTATTGACAGAATTGCCCGTCTGTATGGGAACACACATCTCCAGCTATTCACATGTACACATCCAGCTGCATATGCAAATGCGCATTTTCTGTGCACACAAATGAAAGTGGGCACCGAAGCATTGAATTCCTTTATGGAAACATCACAGGAGTTGCTCGGAGAATTTCTCCAGTGTTTTTAATTAGTCATTGGTGGATTCTTACTTTCAAAATTCTCCCAAATTATTATTCTTTCTTCACTTTTCTCTCCTGTGCCCTTTTCTTATCTTTAGATTCAAGCACTACTCTTGGTTGCATTTATGCAGTGCTACTGATGTTACAAAGTAATGTGTTATTTTTATGGACTTGAAACAGGCAGTAGCTTTCCCAGATTTCTCATTCTTTAATATACGTGGGTCAGAGAAATAAGACACTGCGATGGCTGTTTAAGGATTGATGGAACACTGGGTGCACATCTTCCTGGGATGCTTGAGTTAGCATAAGTATTTCTATAACAAGAGAATGCTAAGCTAACTCTGTCCAGTTTTCTGCATTGTGATGAGACAGAGCTGTAGAAACATCCCTTAAAAAGTCAGGTCTAAGGTAACAGACACTGATATGTAAGGCTGTAATACACAAGAGCCACTTGGAGACATCCCATCATTTTTTTAATGCTAGAGTAACCTTGATTTAACTTTAATGAGCATGAGTAGCCAAGTTCTTTTTAGTGGAGCTCATCCTACAGTTTTTCATTCATTTTATTACTTGTATTACCTAGCAGAGACATTGTCCCAGGAGTGGCTATGTTATCCCACAAGGAAGCATGATAAACCACGCTGCCTGGCTTAAGGCACATACCAAATCATGTAGCTCTTCACTAGCACATCCAGGTATGGTGTTCCATCCCAGGCTGGTCACGATGAGGTTAATGGGAGTTCTGTTTGCATCCAGAGTGTGCGGCGGCCATGAAGAACCTGTAAAGTCCTGTAAAAACTGTAAAGTCTTCTTTGAAAGCATTAAAAAAAGGTCAACAAACAACCCACAATAACAACAACAGGAAAAAAACAGAAAAAACCCCCAAAACAGCAAACAAAACAAAACCCAAAACAAAATGAGGAAAAAAAACCCAAACAACCAGTACTGGTCTGTTGGTTGGTGCCAATTCTGATAGCAAACAAGTTAGAAAGAGAAGAATGCTAGATCGGTTGTAGTAAGTATGCACAGTAGTGGCAACTTAAATTTTCTCAGAAACAAAGACAGACTGGAAAGTGACTCTTCAAGTATTATCAGTGAGTTGCTGTACAGAGGTAGCATTCACGCTTCCTTTCTTAATGGAATTGTATTCATTAAAGGTAAGGTTATAGGAACTCTGAGCACCTTCATTAGATGTCAGAGGTTCAAGTAAGTTGCAGGTCCTTTTCTTTTGTGCCAGAGCAGTACTGTGGCAGCTCTGGGTAGAGTTGATGTGTTGTGAGCATGGCTGACGTCCATGCTGTGGAGATCAGGTCCAGCCTGGGAACTGACAGTGCTCAGCTACTTCCCCTGATAACCCGATGGAGATCTGCCAGGAGATCCTCCTGCTGGGAGGGTCTGGCTGTGATTTCCAGCTGAGGATCACATTTCAGCCTATATAACTTCTGGGGTTTAGTTGCTAAATCTTCTATATGTACAAAGGATCCTAAATCCACCTGTGAGGGTGAACATATCTAACTTCAGATTTTTAGAACTGAAAGCTTTTTCTTCTTACATGGCATTCTTGCTCTATTTTGTATTTTTAGGGATAATTCCCTGGGTACCACTGCTCTCTAGGGATCATTATATAGATGTGTAGTGTGCAAATAACAAAAATAATTTGATGCAAAACACGTATAATCTTATACAAAAAGTTTACATGCACTGTTCTGTATCATTTTGAAGAGGAACACCTTTGCTGAAGTTGACTGCTCTTAGGCAATATTTTAGATAAGCTCAGTGTTTTAGTGGAGGAATTTGAGAACTCTCCTGAAGCAGATGTCATTTTCTAACAGGCTTTTTGCCTGTGTACCACATAGCTCCATTCAGCTTTCATTAACTATGGTTGGCAGTCGTCTTGGCCCTTTCACAGAGACCAGTACTTCAGTGCTTAAAATGTAGGAAGTCATTTAAGCACTTCAAGTATTTGGATGAGAGTTTTCTTCAACTCAGCGAGACGGCTTGTGAGTTAAAAGTAAGTTTTCTTGATGAATGAGCCTGAAAAGCTATCACCCCCCCTTGAGATTGAGTTCATCCTACTGTGAGATAAAGAGCGGTGGCAGAAGAGATATTTGCCCTGCTGCAGCTTGTTGGATTAAAGAGAACCCTTTGGTATCGAGTGTTGTCAATGCAGCAACTTTCGCAAGCGCTAAATTTACTTATACAAAGTTCTTTTCTAATTGCCCCAGGACAAGCCCTTGCATGTCATGTTTTTGCCTGGAGAAAGTTCTTCTATGGAAATAATATTACATTTTTTTTTTAAGATGATATAGAGGGTGTCTCGAGTTTGTCAAGCCCATTGATCCACTGGGGAATGTGCTGACTCTCAGTATGTATGGAGGATTTTTAAAGCAGCTGAGCAAAATCCCTTCTCAGATAAGATGCTTTCTATTTTGTCAGTTAAGAGCAGCCTTAAATCGAAATAGCTCAAACATAATCAAATCTCCCTTCCTCAATCCCTTGCCTTCTCCTCCCAACCCCCTACAGAAGCCATCCCCAAAAGGATAATCTTGGCAGTGATGTCATTAGAATGAAGTTACAGACCTTGTCTTGAGCTTCAGTTGCTAATGCTGTAAATTTGAGCTGTGCATGTAAAGGAGTCAGGTTATGCCTTTTTCCCTACCCTTGTTTAATTTCCCTGGAGCCCTGAGAATAACTAATGTGGGATTATTTTGATATTTTCATGCCTTTTTTTTCCTCTTTTTCTCTTCACTGCCTCACAGCTTCATATTGTTTCCAAGCATTCACAAAACCTCTTGCTATATTCCCGAGGGAACTGTTGTCTTCAGGGAGGAGAAAGTTTAATGAAAGAATTTTGCTGGCTAAATATGGCTACAGATAGTAACAGTTTCTGGTAGATGTTATGGATGGTGATCAAAAGAGCAGAATAGTCTGAAAAATCATTTGCTTTAACCAAATTTCTGCTTTCCAAAAATACAGTCTTTTTAAATGTGATGATCCTCAGTGATTTTGACCCCTAGAGAATACTTTTAATAGTTAAGAAGTTGATCCAAACTTATATTAAGAATCAGGACCTGTCTTAAAAACATTAGCATATGAACTACCTAGGCAAAGGGGGATAAACAGGCTCAATTTTTCCATTTTGTTCATAGGAGATTGTAATACATAGAAATTGTGTGAATCGTGCACAGTCACTGGAGGAATTGTTGGCAAACCCAGCATGTGAGTACAGGTCCCTCAAGTCTTAGTGCATACTGTTGAAATCTTAACCACATCACTTCAGCCTGGCAGGTTCAACCCTGCTGTGTCAATCATAGCTTGCTGAAGTCGTAGAAATGGGTCTCTTCCCACAGGCTTATGTATAAGAAGAGAGATACATGACACTGATAGCTTCCATGAGTGCAGTGCACAGAGGGGGAAAAAAAGGCTAAAGTCTGTCTGAAATGTGTGTTGGAAGCCGGATTTTTGCTTGGAGCATATATCTAAAATTAACTGTCTTTTTTCTGTGCCAAGTTGATGTACATATTGAAAGTGGTAAATACTTGCGAAGTATTCCTCTGCATTTCAAGTTTAATATATAATAAACAAGAAACCTTTCAGATCTGAAAGAAGGAATGGACAAGTCTAACCCAGCCAGGATGATTTGAGAGCTGGTGGGCAGGAGGCTGCTTTGCAAATCCCAGTCCACTAATCCATGGGTGAAGCCCGTGTGTCATGCAGTAGGGGGTTTTGAAATGGTGGGTGCAACACACTGATTTACTGTTAGATGCTGTCAACAGGAATACATGTGCCTGTTAACAGAGCTGCCAGACGACTGGAGTAACAAGTGCAGAGTCTCAACTGGACTTTTCAGGTGTTATTGCTATGATGTGGTCATTCCTTTTGTGTACAGTACACATCTGTATAGTATTTTAGGACACTTTATAATATAACATGATCTTTCCTCCCCTTCTGTATCCACAGCAAGTGTTTTTCTACTTTTGAGTACAGCTTTTAAGGGAAAATCTTTTGATCTCATAATGGAAGATCTTTCCAACTTAATAGAAGGCTACTCAGCCAAGGATTGCAGGAAGCATACTAACCTTGCCATACAATTACAGGCATGCCAGAGCCCTAATGTAAGTGAAAAATACATTGGGGTGGCATCTGTGCTCTATAATTGAATAGTTACAGCAAACAAAACCTTATCTTACAGTAATAAAAGGAGCCTTCTTGCTGCAAAAACTAAGTATGCCATTCCTGGGGCATTGATTCAGCATGTTGGTTTTGACTTCTTTTCCTGAGATGGTAAATACCGCTTTTTAGTGTATGTTAGAAGAAGCGAGTGGACACCATTCTAATTTGGTTAATGACTTTATTTAGTGTAATTCAGATATAAGCATTTTTATTACAGAAATTCTAAAATATACTTTAGATGAAGGGACTATTAACACCTTGTGTTTCTTAAAACATACGAATATATTATGGGATGCATTTGAACTCCAGAACACAGTCATCTCTATAAAGGAATTAAGCTTTTCCACTAGTCCCTGATTACAGGGGTCTGCTGAGATTTTGACTGTATTGTGCATCACCAACCATCACAGCAGTGCAGTGAGAACTGCAGACCACCTGGGATCCTAAACCCATGCAAGTGAAAACAGCGACGGTCTTTAATAAGGAGGAGAAAAGAAAAACCCTGACAAGTGAGTGTCCCACCAGGGTGTAGTTATGCTAGATGAAGGTAGTTAGGTGAAAAATAAATTTCACCAATTCTGTTTAGATTTGTAGCAAGTGTGAGACAGGGAAACTGGCCCCTGTCTCAGGGAGAAAATTCATATTACAGATGTCTTACTTGAGATGTTTTGATTTATTCTAATTTCTTTAAACAAAAATCACCTAATGGGGATGTTTCTGTACCTGAACATTTTAAATCAGAAAAGAGTAGGCTGCCCTTTTTAACAGACACTGAGGAAAGTCATACTTTTCCTTTATCTCTTATAACTGGCACTGAAAGTGCAAGGTGAGTGAAACATAGCAATTTTTATCACTTCTATTGTGCCATAGTATTAAATAACTGTTAAAAAGGAACAAGTACAGTATTCACAAGCCAGTAAGAGGGAATTAGAAATTTGTCAAACTCCCATCAAGAAATGTAGTTCACATCAGGAGCAACCAGTTTATTAATTTTGCTGGAGTCGACAGACTTTTCTCCAGAGTGTTCTCCCCTTTCCTGAAATAAGTTTAGTGATTTAAACTCAACTCTCCAGGGGTCTCGCCACTGAAGGAGTCTGGAGTCTTGAAGTGCTACTTGTGCTATATTCAAGTCTCAAATTTTGCATGAACTTCTAGCACAAATCCTTCACTCTCCCTATTTTCCCCTCATTCATCGAAGCTGATGGAAGACGACATAATAGAATCTTATTTCTTTTCCTCAGGAGAGCAAAGTGATGAAAAGTTGAGATTCAACCTCAGTATATTTTGAAACAAAAAAGAAAAAGAAGTTACCGTGATATGGGAATGCTGGAAAAAGTGTGAGCAAAGAAAATATGCTCCTTATTAAAAATATTGATGACATTTAATTAAACTTAAACTAATCCTCCAATTACAGAAAAAAACTGATGTGCAAAGTTAGCGTTACCTGCACCACAATGGGCTAAACCCATCCAAGGTGTTAAGTAAATAAAAGTCATTGGGTTGAACCAAGGCCTTCAGTCAGCCTGACAGACTTCCTTCATGATTTCGAAAGGGCTTGCATGGCAGAAGAAGAACTACCTTGTGAAACAGTGCCATTTGAAATCCTGTAGGAATCCTCAAACAACACTGAGTTCTCTGTAATCTCTGTAATCTCCTCAATTCTATAGGATGATTTGGAAAACCTTTAGAAAGTCTTTAGTTTCTGTGTATTGATGGTGAGATCTTAGCACAGATGCATATAAAAATGTAACCTTAGTATTCTATGGAATGCTTTCAGAATGGAGGTCCACATTTAATTTCTAAAATATGTGGGCAGCAGCATGAGATGCAGCTCTAAAATTCTGGTCTTCAAATGTTTTGTACTGCTTATGTTATGATATCTCAGTCATCTTGTGAAGTCATGAACTGTTGTGAAAGATGCAGTGAGAAAATCCTTGCTATGAGCCATGCAACCCAGTTTATAAACGCATGACTTGTAGTTACGTGTACTTATCTTCTGTTTCTTTGTTGTAAACTACAGATAGTGTTTGGTTTCTCAGGCTATATAAGCATTAGCTTGAGGATGTGAGGTACTGCAAAAAAGCCAACCCAGTAGCACCAAGGAGAACACAAGAAATACCCATGGTGGAGTTGCCTGCTTTTTGGTGTGGGATAAATCTGAGCATTTGGGGGCTTACCTGAAAGTAATCATTTTGACTAAACTCCTTGTCTCTATGTAAACGTGACAACTCAATGCACAGCCAGGCACTTTTACTTGGTAAAGTGAGATCATGCAAGTTGATTGTCAGAGAAGGAATTGACAAAAGGAAAAAAAAGTGCTTGCAGCTTGCCAGCATTATCACCTTGTGTGATATTCCCGCCTGTTCTCAAAAGTTACCCTGGACTTCATTGTGGCTATATTTGGATCAGAAATCTCCCAGAGCGACTGGTGTGTCAGAGCAAATGGGGTTGATAAATCACTTGGTAGTGTCCTTCCCCCATGCTGTACAATATGCTAGAAATGGCTTAATGCTCAACAAGGCTGGGTTCTGTGCTTGGTGAGTATTTGTTACTTGTATTGCTGAATGTTGGAAACCTGCATCTTAAATGATTAAATCTGTTGATGCAAGCACTGTATGTAAAGGCAAGTAGCCCACTGCAGCACCAGTGTTCACTGGACATGGTTTTAGTAACTCTGGAATTAACAAAATGTTATTCTTTTGGAGGTTTCATTTTGTTGTGTTTTATGAATGTCCACAGCTTTCAGAGTTTTATGGTCATGTTCTACTTACGGACAACTCATGAACTCTGGTCATAGAAATATTGAGAGGATTTCATTGGTTGTCTCCTGCAGTGAAAGTATAGAAGGTAAATAGATATATTCTTGAATACAGCAGATTTTAGTGAAAGGTATTATAGAGCAGAAAAATAAGAGAAATAATCCACAATTATTTCTTAAAATTTCTCTAAATATTTTCCCTTCCCTGACATAAGAATAGTCATCAGATCATTTTAAATCATAACCCAATGTTTTTAATTTTGCAATATTCTTAAATAATGAATTTCTACTGCACAACATGCCAGTAACAAGGACTACAGCTACACATTTGGTAGGTGTTTGGTTTTATTTCATTTTGGTTTACATAGGTGAAAGAGATTTGGCAGCCTGTGTGAACATGTTCATGGCATAGTTCTAACTGCCTGAAGGCACAGAACTGGGGCATTGAGGCTTCTCTTATCTCCCATCTCGGAAGGACTGCCTCTAGGTGAGAATTGATATAACCAGGACCACTGCAGCATTGTGGCTGTGCTATCAGGCACTACTGAGGCACTTGGACCTCTCTGAGATGTTCAGTTTTGCTCTAAGGACAGTTAGATTTCCATTCACTTGGAGCAATGACTGGAAGCTGTTGGCCTGAGTTAACATACAGCTGCTATGTCCATCCTCTCTTTGTAGTCTGGTAATTTTCTGGATTTTGTGAAAATAACATGAACTCTCAGAGGCCTGGCTCATGCTTTTAAATGTTGTCAGTAGTCTTGAGCAAGGCAGTCTGAAAGTCTGCATTGTAAAAAGGTCTGCATTGTAAGAATGCGGAGTGCAATGTTCAAGTAAAATTACTTCTAAAGTATTCTTGGGGTGAGGTGTCTGATATGGTAGGTCTGGGAGAGCAGCCACGTGCAATGCAATGTTGTGCTTCAAACTGGAGGACGGAAGCTGTACCACTGCCTGTGCAACTGTGTGGCCCAGGGGGAGTCTGGCACACAGACATGCGTGACACGCACGTGCCAAACTTGCTGCTTTTGCGAACGGTGCTGGTTAACTCCTCCCTGTATCAACTATTTTTTATCAACAGCTCCTATTGCAAGCAGGGGTTTTGCAAAGATGGTGCTACTTGTTTGATGGCTCCCAGCTGTGGGGTTATTTTCTTTGTCCAGGATGACACTAAGTAGAACTACAGTATGGAGTTCAGTCAAATGGTCAGGAGAGTCAGCTGTGAGGATTGATTCCCCTCTGGATACTACACACCTTACAGAGCTTCTTGCCTGTATACCTAGAGAAAGTTAAATGAATTATTCCCATTAGTGCGCTGATAGGACAGAGATTTCAGATGAGGGAGAGACTGTTCTTTGAATGTCACAGAGGAGAAAGTGTAGTGCATACAGTGGAAATGTCTGCCATCCTTGTGGCAACGTGCTCGTGTCACTGTCAAAGCTGTGTAAAACAGTGACCTGCAGCAAGGCTCACAGTTTAAGTAAATCTATAATACTGAAGAAGTCTGTGACAATTAGAACTGTGTATAAAAGTGCATTTCCAGCACGAGTCTTCATAGGAAAACCATGCAGTAGTTTTCTTTTAATGACCATTAGTTATGCAATTGACCTAGCAAATCACAAAGTGAGGATTTCAGTATATTATTACAGAGCAAAACAGTTGCATTGACAGAATCCAGCCAAATGCACAAAGTTGCATCAATCCACGCAAGTTCCTACAGTTTTGGAAATAGACTGCAAGGTGTAAGTATGGCTGAAACCAAGACGAAGGGAAAGTACTGTTTCTTAAGAAACATATTTGACTTTTTATGTGTGACATCCTGTACAGGTATAGGATGGATATTTAGCCTGCTCTCTGGCCCTATGTTCTGTGGTGACATTTGTCACATATGAACATAATGGCTATTTACTGAAGATTCTTCATTTCATTTCTCCTAACCTAAAACTAAAATCCAACCAACAACAAAACCCCAAAGTTGAATAATGCTCTAATAGAATTTAGGCCTAAGAAGCTGAATCTCTGGAGAGCCATGTTGGGTTTTTCAGTGCTGAAGTGATTAGGTGGCATTTGATTACTGGGACTTTAGTATATGCTTCTGGATTTGAGAACAAAAGAATGAACTAGACCTGCTGAAAAATGCTTGTTTTGCATGATGAGCTCTTTCCTTTTCAGGAAAAGCTCTGAACAAGTCTGGGAAAAACTGGAATATTCTATTTAAATGTTATGGTCATCATATTTTAAGACCTTTTTGTTGGTTTTGGTTTTGTTTTGTTTTTTAAACACCATCTTTTTCTGCAATCCTTTAGTAATTACAGGAAGTTTCTTTATTCCTACATGTCCTTGTTTCCTTGTTATTCTAGCACATAATTTGTTACTGTTTTGAGTGAACTAGAAGCATTAGTGTCCATTAACAGTGTTTGAAACAAAATACTAAAAATTACTTGGATCATGAAATCCATCACCTGCAGCTCTTCTGTCCTAGACAAGGGCGCTGGTTTGTAACATAGTTTCATTTGGTTAAACTCACTGCAGTTGTGTTTACAACAGTTACATGTATGTTGTTTTTACCTTAGTCACCATAAACAATGGCCTACAAAGCTCACAGAATTCCTTCAAGCCAGAGATCCTCACAGACTTCTTTAAAAACCATTGCTGAGGTTTCTGAAAGAGCAAACTCAAATGTATTATTCTGCTTTGGTAGGTTCTCTGCAAGTGCCCGGGTGTTACATGTAATCTTCCACCTTAATTGCTGGCTTTGTGTAGTGGTAGAGTAAAAAAGCAGTGGAGTGACAGGATGAAGCACAGTGGGATCCAGGCTTGTAAATCCATTTTCTTTTTGATTTAACACAGTAAGTGAGGCAGGAGGCTTACAGTTTAAAATTTGAACTTCTTTTTCCCCCAAGATTTCCAGCCTATCTTGTTCCCAAGCATGCGAGAGCCGTAATGCTGGCTTAGG
This sequence comes from Agapornis roseicollis, assembly GCA_002631895.1. Classification (NCBI taxonomy): domain Eukaryota; kingdom Metazoa; phylum Chordata; class Aves; order Psittaciformes; family Psittacidae; genus Agapornis; species Agapornis roseicollis. The sequence goes on along the minus strand of NDXB01013177.1, from coordinate 281,506 downwards.
GGAGGGTAGGAGCAAAGTATGATATGCATGTACCATTTGCCTAGATATACTGTCATCAGACCTGATTAGGGCACAAAAAGGAAAGCAAAGGAAACACAGTGGTGCTTAATTGAAGTGCTGGCGATCAGTTATGAGCTTTGCAAGTGGTGCATGCGTTTATCCATACAAACTTCCAAGGAAGAGGTTTCTTGGAGGTTTAAGAAAATTGCATTCCAGAATATCCTCCTTTGATGTTTTGCAGAGTAATGTATTCTGCCAGACAGGGACTTTTTACTTTCTGTACATCAGAGTATGTTTTTCCCTTGAAAAAGGGAAGTTGACAACTGTACAACAGCAGCAGGGATCTGGGTTCACAGAGTAAGCAGTGTTTCATTATGCTTCTTTATTTGAATGGGCAACTGTGAGAAATGGCTTATGATGTATTAAATACCTGAGTCTCTTCTTGTACTTGAAGACATTGTTCTCTCTATTTGAAGCTGGCTAGTGAAGGTCACTCAGGCTAACTGCCTGCAAAAGAAGATCCTGTCTCTGATGGTAGATACTCTTTCCAAAGTTCATTGCGTCCAGAATGCTATTTTTGTAAATACCACCCATCATGGCAAATTACATATTATTAGTGGGAGGGGGAAAGGGAATAGTGTATGAATGCTGTTTAAAAACTCCCAAACAACTGTTGTTGCAAAGAGCGTTTCATAGCAACTATGAAAAGTCGAAGAAGTTAATTTGTTCAAGATTTGGTGTTGATCAGGAATGTCAAATTGCGCTGCTGAAGTGATCAATTCTCTGATAACTGTAATACTGAAACTTTCACTCACTGATAACCATGGCAGTGATATATTGTGGTATTTCAATGACATTTCCGTTGCTTTACTTTGAAGTCTGGTTGGTTAAGTCAGGAAGTCTTTCTGTATTAGCAACACTGAAGTTAGGGTTGTTTCTTCCTCTACTTCTTTTCTCTAGTTGCTAAAGAAGAATGGAAAGCTGGCTGGTTAGGATAGTACTGAGTGACAAGTGGTCACAGATCAGTCGATTGCATTTTGAAATTAAGGCCATAAAAAAAAAAGGGGATTCACATTATGTCGCATTTTTAAAGGAGTCGCTGGGTTCTTTGTGTTCCACTTCTTGAAAAGAAACAAATCTTTGGCAGTAATGTGTTACACCTAGGTTTTATTGAGGAATAGACATAATCACATCTGTATACACTGAAGGTTCAGTCCCAGAAATAAAGTGAGAGCAATCCCAGTTAATAATGCCTAGTCCTGTGAAGAAAAGTACCAATGTATGTTGGACTGGAAAAATTAGTTTATCAGGATCCCTTTGATTTCAAACGAAATCTGGGTGAGACTTGTAGGATGCAGCTCAGAGGAATGTCCTTCAAACGTATATGCAAATGGGAGTCAGCACTGGCCCAAAGACAGCCAAACATCTGTAACTCCCCTTTTTTACACTAAGTAGTTTTCAGACCAACTCTGGGTTTTTCCCCCATAATACACTAATTTTTAGGAGATTAGTTACAGTTCTTGAGTGCTGAATAGCAAAGTCACTGCTTTCCTGCATTAAAACTAGAACTGATCGCAGTGACGTAGGAATTTGTTGCATATTTAACATTTATATTTCAAGCACTGGTTCTAATGTATCTAACCTAAGTAACTGTTTGGATGTGCTGGTGCATTTTTTGCTCAGTTTTTCTAGTCACCTACAGTTACTGATGTGAAAGGAAAGGCTTCTGAAAAATTCCCTACTCATTTTAACCTAAGTAAGGATTCCTGATTAATTTAAATCTAAATGGGTTGAACTCACTACCAGTGCTTATCCTTGTCCCACCAGACTTCAGTTAGTAACTGTAAAACCACTGTTCAAAGCAAAATACTCAAGAGTCACTGCAGCTACCAGTGTGATTATGAAGAAGATGCAAACACAGCCCCCTTCCCCTCCTCCCCCCCATAGCTGTTGTTTTAGAAGGTTATCTAAAAATATCTGCGTAAATCAGCTAAAAGGCCTTACCAGATGGTAATCGGTAATTATTATGGAAACATCTGATTAGAAAAACCCACCACTCATGTCATACAGAGAAAATTAGGTAGAAAAATATAAACACCAATATTTCCATCGCTGTTTTGTGTATCAGAGGAAAGTAGCCCTCAGTCAGCAAATACAACTAAGTCTGTTTTGTGCTGTGGCAAATCCCATTGTGAAGAGGCTGTGAGTAATCAGAAGTGACAGCATAAGCACTTTCTGTTCAAAGTGATTTTACAGAAAGCATTATTTTCTGAGAAAAGTAGACATATGGCTCCCATAATGCTGAAAGAGCACTGATGTATCCGTTTATTAGCACTAGTGTTGGGAGAAGAAGTTTTGCAAATGGTGTTCAGATTTAAGACCTTTCTTTGCATTTCCCATTCCATAAAACAACCTTAAAATTGTAGGAGCTGGGTCGAGTACTTCTGCCAAGGGGATGTTAGGACAGTTTGGGATGATGGAGGCTGTCAGGAACTGTATGTGCCATTCAGTGGTCACTCAGGAAGTCAAACAGCAACAAAAATGTACTTCCTTGGTGGAAGAACAATGATGACAGCTGTAACTTGAATTCAGAAGGTAAGGCAGATCTTCAAAAGGAGCCCAGAGAGGGGGGTTTTTACACTCATACCAAAGCCTGCATGAAATACTGTTAGTGCATTTTGACATAGATACTTCAGTGTCTGCTGCTTCTCACTCTGTCCCTCTTCCTTCCCTAAGCTATGGTCCCTATAATAACATTCACCTCCCTAGCACTTGCAGCTGGCCTGAGCCAGCCCAGTAATGATGGGACTGGAATAAAGATGTGAAAATGCTGTCACTTAAAAAATACAAATGTAAAGGGTGACTTTGCTCCCTGTAGTACCTACTTCCATAACTAAAAGGTTTTATTTTTTGATATGCATGTTTTCCTCGTTTTTATTGCTTACCCTGGCTTTACAGTTTGAGGCTGCAACCCACATTCCTAGCGTGAGGAGCACACAGATTTGGCTAGGACCTTTCAGTTTCAGTCAGTACACATGCTTAACCAAGTTCTATGCTTGTGATTGTCGTAAATTGCTGAGTAGTGTGTCACACTTACAGAATTCCTCAAAGGAACTGCCCAGAACTTCTCCTGAATCCTGCAGCCTCTCAGCTTTTCAGGGAAAAGAAAGGTTTCAGAGCTCACACCTCTAGAGCCTAATGGTTCAAAACCAAAAGGCCAATAACAACACAAGTGCAATTAAATTAAAAACCTCCTCATGACATTTATGTCAAACTTGATAGCTATATATTTGGGGTTGGCATTGTGGATTTATGTGGATTTATCTACCAAAACCATGATGAGTTTGAAAACTGTTGGCTTTAGAATTTAGCTCTGAATTTGCAAGTAAGGTATCTATATTTTTCTGCATCATTATAACTTGCTGCCTCCCTGAGATGTTCCACAACAAATAACCCTGAAATAAAAGCCTACCTATTTCCATAGTAATTTGGTTTTGGAAGAGGGAGTTAAAGAAATAGGGTAGCTAAGGAGATTCAAGTCTCTCTGTCTTCCGTGAATAAGAGGACAGTTTCAAATCCAATATTTCATTACAGGCCTTGATCACAAATAAAATATTTCAAATACTTGTACTGCTTCCAGTAACTTCTTTCTCTTCTCATAAAATTCCCCCCAAGGAGAATGAAGCTTAAATACTGAGGGGTCCAAATACAGTGCCAGTTATCTACTAAAGTGGAGACAATATTGTTTGAATTCAAGCATGAATTGCAATGACATTTAACAGAGTTAATTTTATCTTTGGTATTATGAATTTTGCCTCATTCTGTTCACTCTGTTGCGTTCTTTAAAATTCCTCTCAAATTTCCCTGGCACTGGACCATCATTGGTGATTGCCACCACATGCCTGGCTAGCATCAAAACATCTTTAATACTTCAGAAAGAATGTATTTAACAGCTTGGGGATATTTGCATCTGGGTTGGAATTATGGCAAGCAATACATTGAGAGAGCTGCTTGTTTGGTTTTAGTGAGCATACGCTACAGCTTGCAGTCAAGGAGCTACTTGAACTCGGTAACATAGCAAATGAATTGTTGTACTGTTCAGATTTGTTCTGTCTGGATAGACAGTAAATACAAGTGTGGGAAAAATGTTCACCATGCAAAAAACGAAAGGGAGCTTCCATAATGTTGTTGGTATCTTCTGTTTGCATCAGCCTCAGTTTTAAACCAGCAGCACCATGTAGATATGTGTTCCAACAACAAAATTTAAGCAATACATGTTGAAGCGTGTATTGATGAGATGTAAAGAGAGACTATGCCATTAAAGTCAGAATGCAAAATAGGGAGATCCTCCCACCTCTAATGTACAAATTATGGCAATTTTCATTCTGCTTTTGTAGTGGTCGCTGTGTGTCTGAAATCAAATAATGATGAAATACTTGTCAAAAGAATTCGCTCAGTGGTCATTTTGCTCATGTCAGTATCATTTCTTCCCTACAGGTATTTCTGTAACGAAGAAGACTCATACATGTAAGTAGTATCTTTTGCTTTGGCCTTCTCTTACAAATGGAATTGATGTTAGGCTGTGCAGTGACTATTAGGTGTTGGTGCGTTGGGTGTTGGTCTGGCCTGAGAAGGCTCTGTTTTAAATGTTCTGATGGGTTTTCCACTTTAGAGCAGTTCCAGTCCTCACCTGCAGCATTGTCAAAATGCATATACAATGTGTGTGTGTATGTGTGCATTCACATGAACTAAGAGTACAGAAAAAGAAAGTTGTGAAGAAAGGCAGAATTCCATATTCCTGTATGTATACCATACAGCTAGCTAAGTAACATATCCAGAAAATGCAGGTGAGGAGAATGGGTGTATTTTTATGGCTGTTAAAGATGCAGTATGATTCAAGTAAAAATGAATTATCTGAGTCTTCTGTCCTTCCTATGCATTAATCTGTAAGATAAATCATTCTGTGCTTGTGCATAAGGGGTTCTTGATGAAAATGAAGAGGTTATTGTTTGGCTCTCAACCATAAACAAACATTCCTCATGAATGGCAACCTTGGAAATGGATGTGGATGCGTGCGTTTGCTTATGTATACACTTATTTGGAATCTTCTTCAAAGACATCACTATTGGGGATCAACTCTCATCTACTCTGCAGTGAGTTAAAAGCACAATTCCAGTAAATTGTTACCATTTATAGCTGCAGGAGGTATGTTGAGATTCTTTAGATACTGTGGAAGCTTGGAAATCTGGTACTGCAGACATTGAATTTGCCTAGGATCTGAACAGGAGTAGGCTAAAGCTGAGGCTATTAGTCTAAAAGCCCTCTAACAAAACAGAAAGTAGGCTGCACAGAATTTACAAAGATGTCTGCATTGTAAGAGGGTTATGATTTGAAGTATGTTCTCTGCAGCTTCTAGGTTTAAAGCAGTGTCATAGAGTGTTTTACATTTATTTAATTATTATTTCATTCCCAGTTTTAAAATATTCATGTAATGAAAAATCTGACTTGAGAGGATGAATTCTCAATGTATAGAGATACAAAATGCAGTTGTTTTAAGGATTTCAAATGAGAAGATTTGTGTGACACTTGAAGTAAATGTTAGATGTCACATACTTTCAGAGCATGGTGGTCCTTCTTTCCTTAGGTGGTCTTGATGCTTAATGTGTTTGTAAGGTCAGATACCCTCCTTAGCTGAATGCATATGTGGTTTCTATTGGACTTAATGGGAGCCACAGGTAGGCAATCTGAAGGCAGTATTGGCCCTTATGTTTTGGGGAAGTATTTGAGCTCATGCTGATTGAGATTGACAGTACAGGAGACTGAAGTCCTCTGTATATCCGCAGGCCAGGCATTGTACAGACAGCTTCCTTGCACAGCCTTGCCCATGAGCTCAACCCTGGCCTGGAGCGACCACCCTCTCTAGAGGTGGTAAGTAATTTGGTATTTACACTAGCTCAGTCTTGGGCCTCTCTTGTACAGAGGCAAATGACTGTACATGGTGGTTTGTAACACTCCACCTGGACATCAGCTGAAATCACCCTATGTATTTGGTATAGGGCAGTACCATGTACTGACCTGCTAGCCAGTTCCAGTGTTTGATACTTTTTGTAGGGAAGATTAAATAGTAACCACAGACCTGAAGAATGAAGGAAATAGCTCTGAAGCCATGCCGGCTTGATAAAATGTTGGCATCATGTATCTTGGTAGATGCTGGTTTTAAGGCTTATGACGGAAAAAAAGGTGTATTCATCAACGGCGTTAGTTGGTTAGCTGCTGTTCACCACATGTGGCATTTAATTTAGTCAAGGCAGAAATTAGGATCCCAGTGTCCTCTGTGTTGAGAACTCTGTGCAATTCTAAGAGAACTGTCAAAGAGCAGTTCCCTGATTTGTTAATCAGTTTTCATGCAATTGCTGAAGCATGAACAGAAAAGTTCTCTGAATAATGGGAAGATAAGCTTGTCCATTAAGGAAGGATTAAAATAGAAGGAGCAATATGCTGTAATTGGCGTGATGAAAACGCAGACTGTGTTTGCTATCAAATATGTATGAGGTTTCCTTCAATTTTGGTTGAAGTTCTTTTAAAACTCATTCCTATTATGGCAAATTCTCATAGAGCAGGAATTAATGTAAATTGTGCATCTTTGGCATTTCAGCATCCTGCACAAGAAGCATGGGTCTTTTTCTTTATTGACTAGATAGAATTTTTTTATTATTGAATAGAAGAAGTAGGCATCAAATGCAGTTTTGGAATGGCTTGGGGAGGGAACGGGGGTGAGCGGAAAGAATTATATAAACACCTCAATGCAAAAAATTACAACTCAGATCTGAGTTGTTAACAACTACAAATGACAAGGAGAGATTTTTTCTGTTTCAAATTGATCTAGAGTTTGCCTATCACCCTATCAGTGTGTATAACACATCCAGATTAAGTTACATAGAGTAGGATTTCTGCAAAGACATGTCAAAGAACATTCACAAAGCCATTTTGAAGTGTGTAGACATTGTCTGCACTACTGTTTAGAAATACAGATTAAGTCATTTTATACCAAGCTTACACTGTATGGCATGTGAGGGTGTTGACTGACTGTAAACTAGCAGTTATGCCTAATGACCTTTTGACTTAATTAGGGGAGTATAATGCCAGAAGGTTTGGTACGTTATGCATTTCAAATATCAGATTAATCTTTTCAGACTTCATCTGAAAATCCATTTTAATTGTATGGGTCTCAAACTTGGTGGAGGTCTGTCTCCACTACTTAGTCCTGGTTTTATTGTTAGAGATCTGGGCTATATTTCCCACACACACGCACACACACTTGGCATTAGTCTGTGACAAAGTGCTCTGTCGTCTGAAATAGAACTACTGGCCTGTTGATAGGTGCTTGGGTCATTTCAGAGTCAAACAGCTGAGTTTTTTTACACATTCAAAGTAGTGCTGAAGAAATACAGGTTTTTCATAATATAACTTGCTAAGTAGAACCTGAGAGAGCTTCAGTATTCTTGATACAACCAATTTTATCCAAGTATTGTGTTTTATTACATCTTACTTTTACATTAGTGCTTCTCTATATCCCATCTTTAGCAGAAGTCAAGCATTACAAAACCTGCCATTATAAGCCAGGAGTGTAATACTCTTCTAAGCTGCACCATGGGAATCAAATTTGTCTACCCCAGAATGCAGTTTTTCCCTCAGTAGAACTATTCTCTCTCAGGCTCATATGGCAATTTGTTAGGTTAACCATCCCCTCATATAGCCTCTAGTCTAGACAAGTCAGATGGTAGAGACCAAATCCTATCTTACCTACTGTGTAGTATTTCATTTTTGGCATTTTACATCTAAATCTTGCAATACTTTATGCAATGAGACTGATGGCCTCTACCAGACCACTAGTGACTTAGCATTATCACAGAAATAAATCACCTTATTTTTCTCCACATCATTTTTATATCCCGGGCACTGACTTTCTTGATTGAATTTGACTCAACTGCAATATCAGAATAAGGGGCGGTTTCCTGTGGATGCATCCAGAAAGTTAATATTGTAATGAACCCATGATGTAATGGAACCTTCTTCCTCTTGCTGTTTGAATTGTAATGAACCACAGAAGCTTCTGCAGAGTTTGATTTCATAGCTGAAGTTCGTATCTGCATAGAGGCCCAGGTACATTCAGTTATTTGCTTGCCTAACATTTTTCAGATAGAAAAAACACAGGTTTTAGTTCAGCTTCGTCTCAAGCATGTATGCGTAGAATACTCGGCATTGCTTCCAAAGTAGAGCTAAGCTAGGGCAGCTACACCTTCTCAGTACCAGGACAGGTCTGGAGTTGACTTTCATGCCTCAGCATGTTACCACTTGTTGTTACCTACTCCCTGAGCTACCACAGCTTTTGACAGTTGCTTCTTTGTGTCACTGCCCGGTAACTTGGAGTCCTGGCAGAAAGAGTGTCTGGCAGTTGTGCTTTGGAGCTTGTATATGATAGGTACAACAGTGGGAAAGCCACTATTAGCGATCCATGGGCTAATTGTGTTCATCTTTGTTTGCTTGTAATGCAGATAGATGTACCGGGGTATCACATTCAACACTGTGTATTTTGTATTTTCATAACCTAAGCTATACCCAACCTCTCTGTAGATTAAGACTCCTTTGTAATTGTTAGCTGCCTTTTGTTTCATGTTGCTCCTCATGATTTACGAAAGTAGTATCTAGAGTGATTTTTCATAAAATTACTTGTCAGTAGGTATCTCCATTATCCTGCCAAGCCCCTAAGTCTTTGGACTTATGGAGTGCCGTATCTTCACTGCTGCTGCAGCCCAACTAGCCAAGAAAAGGACTGTCTTGTTCTATCCACATAGGCACACTCTTAAAGCTACCCAGAACAAAGAGCCATTCTGAAATCATGACAAAGAGGCTAATTTGGGGCAGAAGGCAAGCTCTTAGATGTCCAAACGTCTTAGAACTGATCTTTAGAGTTCTACAAGCTTAGTAAGATTTGCAGCTTAATTGAATCCAGAACCTGGACTTCCTTTTTTCTCTGGTTTTACTTTCCACATTTATAGCTGCTGCTAAAGATTTCTTGAAGTCTGTTATTTTGCTTAATTTCATTAAAGGGAAAATAACTGTGTTTGTTTTGTTTGTTTGTTTTCTGATCTGATTTCTAATTACTTAGTATGCCTACTGTGCATTGTGCTGTCTACTTCACCTCATGTGTTTTGTGTGCCAGCTACAGTAAATAAAGGATACTTTTCCCTCACAAAATAGGACCCTGCAGAAAACTGATGGTTAACAGGATCTGCTGTTAGCACCAAGGCCTAAAGAGAACAGGTGAAATCTAAACCCTATCCCCTGAGGCCAATAAAATAGCTGTTTGGTCCCCTGTGTAACCTCCTAATAACTTTACTGGGCAGCATTGAGATCCCTTGGGGGCTTCTCTGCAAGAGCACTCCCTCTCTTTGTTCAGATTGCTTATTAAAAATGATTTTATAATGAAGTTGCCTCAAATAGCAGCTACTTTCCTACTTGTCCTTGAAGCACTGTTTGCCCTGGTGAAGAATCCGAAGACAGCTAACTATCTAGGGCTTTTATTCTGTTCAAAACTTTTACTGAACTGCTGCTACACTTGATTTATTTCCTTTAATTTTACTTTATTTTCTAGTGAGCCAAAGAAAACGTCTTCATTAGCAGCTCAGTTTTGTACCTTTAATTTCTACTTTGAAGCCATCTCTCTAAAAAAGTTTGTTTTGGGTGCCAGCATCATCAATGGATCAGTGTTATTCCCTACCACACAAAATGCTATGTCAGTCACTTGTTTGACTGAGTGAGAATGAATGTTGCCTTCTTGCTGTGGTGGCCAAGTTCTTGAGTCCAGGGGCAAAGATGAAGGCATTGTCAAATAATGAGAGGAGGAAATATGTTTAAAATCAGAAAATGTTCCTGCCTGGCTTGGGAGAAGGTACCCAGGGTGAGAGTGCTGCGGGTAAATGTGTGACTCCGGGGGTATGGGTGGAAATCTGTATGTCCTGGTTCTTCATGGTAGGTCTACAGCAGAGAAACATGAAAGTTCTGATACTTGTGAGAGAAACTGGTCCTTTGTCCATGTGGAAGCAGCTGTGGGGAAAGCATTGGGAGAACTTCTCATTAATGCATGTTTTATGCCCTCACAGAATAACTGGTCAGAGGCGAGGGAAATCTGTTGCCCCTAATCTTCTATTAGCTCCCCAAAAGCTTGACCTCTGCCTGGGCCTCAAGCCTTTGGCACAGTTGGAAGGAACATTTTCTATAAGGCTGATAGAACAGGCAATTAAATGCACTGCCCTGGAAGTCCCATGGGGAACTCTGTCTATTAGCTGCACTCGAAGCTAATGTCAAGTCTCTTCTCTGGTTCTGTTTTAAGTATATGGAGCAGTTTCCAGCTACACAGGACTTCTGGCTGTAACCATTAATTATGGGCTTATTTAACGTGAGTTTTCTGGTAAATACCTTAGATAGGTTTTTCTGTGCCTTTGTAGCAAAGTAGAATGCAGACTACAGCAAGGTGAAAACCAGCAAACAGATGAAAATTCATTTTGGCAAATGAAGACTGATAAGCATTTCCAGAACGTTAATCATTCAGTATTAAAATGTATGTGTGTGTGTTGGATTATAGTTCACATAATTCTAAATTATGGTTTCCTAGCAAGCTCAATTAGGGAAGGCAGAGGAAAGGAAGCTGTCTTAAATTTTTGGAGGTCTTTGTCTGGGAGTAAGTCCTAACGCTTTACTATGCCTCTAATACTTATTAATTGAGTTCACAAATTAGTAAGTGCCAGTTCTGCACACACTTCATTTCTTACTCTGGTCTGTCCTGTGGAAGCATATGAGATGGGCAGATACATTTTCTTTCATGTTTAAAACATTATTTGGAGGCCCATGTTTTAAGGAATGATGAAGTGTTTGGGGAGGTTTCTGTCATTAGACACCTAAATTCTACCAGTGGGGTTGATGGATATTAAGAGATTGTGGATGTGACTCAAAAGTATATTTAAACTGTTTGTGGACATGGCAGTAAATACATTGGGAATGTCTGCAGTGTTCTTTTATACTCAAGTAGTGCCTTATAATTCCCTAAAAGGTTGTTCTTACACCTTTTATACCCTTATCTTTTCTATCTATTAATTCCTAAAGCCATTTGCTTGATGTTAGAAATACTGAACTAAGTTATGAGCACCCCTCGTGCCTTGTGCCAAAGCACTCTGACAAAGTGTAGGACTGATCTGCATCCTATTGCAGCTGCTCTAAGGGTTCATATTGGCTGAAACATGCTTTGATCAGCCCTTAAAACATACTTTATTTTCTTCTTTTGCTTTTAAAGTCTCCTGTCTTTAAAACTCTCACAGCTATTACATGAAGCTCATGTTTCCAGTTTGATATTAGCCTTCTGGATGCAACCACAGCTTTGGTTGCTTATTGGTTACAGAGGGGAACTGTGATACAGGCTGAGTGTAAGCTTCAAACTATGTGATACTCTCCACACTCTAAGACTTTAATCCAACACTGAGAGCAGGAGAAATTACACTTGGCAAAGTCATTGAGTTAATTTCTGTTTTTTCAGTTTGAGTGGCTTGGGCAGCAGAAAACTGACAGATGAGACTTCTCCAAATCTGCTTCTGCATTCTGGGCATTTTTTCAGTGCAAACAATGTGAAAACAAATAGGAAGTATTACTGCTCACAACCTTCTTTAATATGTGGGTCAAGTATTTTGGCTCTGCATAGTCTGAGTCTAGGCAGCTCTGTACATACAGAGAAATGCCAATACACTGGGAACCTTTTGACTACATCCTTTGCATTTTCTAAGAGATAATTACACTTACTAAGCAGGACTTGTGCAAAACTGTCACTTTGATGTGAACAGTTCCTTAAAGTGACCTCAGTCTTTAGAGAAAGTTAAGTCTTTGTGTCTTTGAGAGCATTGCTACCAAATACAGCAAAGGGTGAGGATAAGATTAGGATTAAAATTAAGATTAAAACATGATCTTTAGGCCTGGTTGTCCATTTGGTCAAAGATTGACAGCCAAGGTGTTCTCCCAAAGTAGGTGTTTTTTTCCCATGGACATATCACTGCTACCTTTTTTCACACATCGAGAAGACTCTGTCCCTGGAGCTTTATGCTCACCTTCATTTTGCTTCCTGACATTATTTCTTTTAACAAAATACTGCATTTTGTTGTAGTAAGGCTGAATTGTAATGATCCTAGAGCAAGCTCAGTCATATGGAGTTCTCCAAGGTTGGCATCTGAACCAAAAAAAGCATATTTTATTATCTGAATTTTGAAACCAGGGACTGATTCCATCATTCCTAATAGACTCATTTATTTGACAGTGCATTGCTAGACTTGTGCAGTCACTGTTCTGAAACAACTATTGAACCTAAAAAGGGCTTTTTAATGCATGTTGATGGCTAACCTTATTAGGACTGTAAAAATATTGGAAGTTTTTGCAGCCTGTCTCCAAGAACACCAACCTGGAATTATGTAAATGTTGACCCCAGTCAGGAACACAGTTTTGTGCAGACAACACGTAAGGCAGCTCCTTATGGCAGATCAGGTAGCTGCTCTAACTCAGAACTGAATAGCTTGTTCTGAATCTTAGGACCATCTGATGATGATATTTGTAAAGCTCCTATTTGGAAAACAATTTTCCTGTTCATAGTTTTAAACCTTCTAAGTCTCCTAACATGATGGACTGTAGTAATTAATGCTTGCCTCGAAGGGTAGTGTGGGTCAGCCTGAAGAACTAGTAGGAAACTAGTAGGAAAAGGAGGAACAGAAACAGATTAGCCCAAAATTAAATAGAATCGTGATGGAATTTGGCATTCAGACTTCTTAACATTCAACTTCCTTCATAACAGTTGAATAGTGTTGAGGTGTATTGACAAAATGCTTTGCATACAGTGGTTAACTTGGGGTGGGGGGGGCGAGGCATGGAGAACAGTGCAGAAGCTTTTCACAAATCTTGCCAGGTATGAGTTACGATTAAGTTATGATTAAGTAGGCATTCAGGTGATTCTTGGGGTTTCTATGGATCAAAAGGTAGTAACAGACACTTTGGTTGAAGTTTCTGAGGACATCCAAATGCCATCTGTATTTGAGCTTGTGATTTGCAAAAGGTGTGGGAAGATGGACATCTGCTTGCTTAAACTATGCTCACAAACAGTTTGCTTATGCAAATGGTATTAGCTTAGTGTAGGAGAGTAGTTGAATTTCCTGTTATAGTTTAATCATTGCATTTCAATTTAGAACAGGAGAGGAAATGTAGCACTGTCATGATGCAACAAAACAACACAATTTTTCTGTAATGCCATAATGGTCTTCTTTTAATTAACTATATGTGCACCTAAAAGCATAGTTAAAATATATATTGCTTGGCATCTACAGATGTGCTGGTTAGCACACATTGAAATAAGCAACACAGTATTGACAACATTTTTCTAAGTATGCTTTATACACAGAGCATGGGACAGAGAGAGAAGGAGTCATTAAGTACCAAAATTACATCCTCCACTCTGAATACCTTTGCATTGCAATGTGACTATCCTTTGCTACTTTATCTCTTGCTAGTCTAAGACACTACCTAGATTTGGTCTTTAATCCCACCACAGGCACCTTGCCTTAAATTACTGTATTGTCTGGGTTTGGATTTGCTGTTTGCTTTATCAAAAGAATAGATCTCGCCTAAACAGAAGTAATGATTTTAAGGGATTGCATGTGGACTTGAGGAAGCTTCCTCTCTTAAACATACTGCCATTAATGGTAAAATCTGTTACTTGAATGGAAATAGAACTGGATCTTCAAAGAGTTACTGTAAAAATAAGCAGTAAATTTAACAGGCACACCCTCAAAGCAGTTTCCTCTCTCTCTTTTTTTGTTGAGGTGTTTACTACAGACTTCAAAGCCAGCTCACAACAGTAGTGGTGTTCTTGCAGTTTTCTGGAAATTCAAGTTAGGCTTTATTTAATCTCTATGCAACAGGAGTAGGGAAACCTCTGGTTTCAGAAAGCCAGTATATGACCAAAGCCATTTAGTGATTTCCTTTTAGATATAGCCATCAGTTGATAACCATCCTTCCCACCAGTGTTTGTCTGAAGAACTGTTTCCTTATCTTTGTTACTGTTACCTAACTGATATGTAGGTGTGATGGTTGCTGGCTGCAAAGGCAACTTTTACAGATAAGGCAAGTTTCCTGTTTAAACTCTTAACATTTCTTTTTCTCTGACCTGTTTTTCCTTCTCTCTCCCCCCCCCAGCATCCCTATAGNACGGCAAATTATTTACAGTAGTTGAATACAACTGGAGGAAAGACATTTGTTAAACCTCCCGGCACAGCAGAGGAGAACCAAGTTTTAATGGTTTTTTTGCCTTGTTGTTTTTTCCTCCCCCCCCCCCCCCCCCCCCCCATTGCCAACTTACTCCAAATCTATGGTCCTTGAAGTACAAGTGGAAGGGGTCATCCAAAAAGACAATTTTATGTGCTGCTTAAAGACATAAGAGTACTGAAAGCTGACTGAAAATATGTTTCCTGTTAAACAAAGCTTTTGATGTCTAAAGAAATATTTCACTGCAGTAGACTCAGGTTTTTTCTCCAGTTTTCAGGAGGAAGGTAAGAAAAACCCTTTTTAACTCAGAGCAGGGTGAGTAGTCCTTCACATGGGGGGGTGGTGGTGTGACTTTAAGAGCTGGCCTAGAAAAAGGCAGGTAGGTACTTCAAGCTTAAATTCCCATGTCCTGTTAATATGACTTCACCACCACGCTGTCAGCTGTTTTGGGAGTAGATTTTAGTATGAAATCGTGTCCTTGGTGAAGCAGTAACGTATGTTCCTGTGGAATATTTCATCTCTGAGAAGCAAACAATGTCACCAGAAAATCCCCAGACAGGGAACCTTAGAAAAGAGACAGAGAACCTTGACTTGGGAACAAGTAGTCTGTGAGCTCATAAATGTTCTTTGTGAAATGAATCCCCATTTGCCAAGACAGTTCCTTTTAGTGCATGTCAATTTGCTGTTTTTCAGTGATGTTGGAGGAAAGGTTATATGAGAGTTGCTTCTATCCCTTGGTTTGCAAATAGACTGCTTTCCTCCCTCTGGGATTCAGTCTGCAATTAGACCCCAAGTCCAGCCTAGTAAGTGATATTGTGTTCTGGTTAAGTGCAACACTGGGAAGGCTTACATGGAACTACTTACTTTCTTCACTCAAGGTATTGAGTTTCTGGTCTCGAAATCACAAAGCTGAGAATATGAATGTGATTTACATTTTACTATATGTTCTGTAAAAGCAGCAATAGACTATCTCCATATTTATTTCTAATGGATTGTGGGTGGGTATAGGTAGTCCAGTATATCTGTGTTCTGTTGTGTCAGATTGGGCTTGCATATACAAAATGATTTAATAGCACTGGTATATAATCCCCATGCAAAAATCTTTCTCCTAGGCACTTGTCATTAAAAAAAGGGCTCTGTTTCTAAACAGATAAATTACCAAAGTGCAAATACAATATGCCCAAAGGAGATGAATAAAAAAGGGGGAGGGAACATATCAAAAATAAGCATTCCATTTGTTAGGATAGTTAATTGCTGGGTAATAAATCCAGAAAAGTTTCTAATTGATTATTTAAGTAGTTTTAGCTCAAGTTAGTATTTTCTGTGTTTAGCTCCTGTTGTTTTCTGCTTTGCAATCACTGAGCACAGTAGAATAGACATCCTCTTTGGCTTTATGCATCTGCTACACATTTGCTTCCAAATACTTTTGAGCTTAAATTTCTATTAAGATTGTTGTTATTCTTAGAGCTGTAGACAGACAGAAGGAAAGGGAAAGAAGCAGCAAAAAGAAAGAGGAAGTGATGTAGTTATTATTTACCTAGAAGTTGTGTGCTGACATAGTGAGGACCTTTCAGTGAGGATGTATCATATTGCTACCTACATGCTTCAAGCTAAGCATGCCCAGGCTACAAGATTAGAACAGAAGTACTTAGCCTCCTTCAAAAGAGCATTTCCTGGATACTTCCTGTAGGAATCTGCATGTAACAGCAACTCCTAATTTAAATCTGAGGCTGTCCATACTCTGAACATAACATACATTCATTAAAATATCTCTTTTCTTCAAAGGCTTCACTTTCTATATGAAGTCTTCACTACTTTAATTGTTACACTCTTGATTTCCCTCATGAGACTTTTCCCATCAGAGAAAAGAGATGATCAAAGACAGGTGCAGTGACATGAAGAAAAGAGGGAAGTTGTCTATCTTCTGGAATCAGTAGAAAAACTGCCCTTGGTTTTAGAGCCAGAAAATCTTGCTCATTGCAAAGGAGTACAGCTGATTCTTTGTGCTCACAGCAGTGCAGTATACTGTATTTAGTTGGGTTTCACTCTATTATTCAGGTGTTAACTTCAGAAAGAAAAGAAACCAGAATCTTCTCTGACCATTTGCCACAGGCTGATACAGTTCTCCCAGACCACCCATTCCATGTGTTAGCTCTCTCTACTTTGCATTTATGAAATGCAGCACATGTGTCCTTTAGTGCTTTTAAATTTCCAAACCCATCTTTATTCCAGATTTTGAAAGAGGTAAAGATAATTCTATTAACTGATACATTTGACCCTTCATTGGTTACTTAATGTAAATGTGAATCCTAAAAGTCTTGATTTTAGTTTGCTTTGTGACTGATTTTTGTGTCTATGTTTAATGTTGAGAAAAGTATTTCCATTTCATTTCTAACCATGTGTTTTCATGGAAACAAACCATCTATAACACATTGTATTTCTATGAAAACACAAGCTTATTAAATGTCAAACAGTTTATGTTTTCATGGGAGTTGTCTTGAAATTGGCACACTCGCTCTTCAGTAGTTTGTGATGCAAGTTCAAAACTGTCAGGTTGTCAATGCTCAGACATGAGAAGGTTTGAACTCTCACACATGGAGGAGGAGAAATTAGGCTCTTCTCAATTAGCAGGTGGTGGTAATTCAGGCATGTTTGAGGATTGTATACCTCATATACCCATATACCCATAGCTATATACCAATTATGCAAATAATTAGGAAAAAAGTAGTTAATTTATTTATTATCCCTATAGGGAAAATGTATGCATATCTTACGTGCACATTTCAGCTATATTTCCTCTTCTTGTGACTGTAGAAAAAACTTGAATAGATTTATCTACAATAAACCTTAGGTTTCGCAATGGGGTTAACTAAATGGTTTGGTTTGGTTTGAACCCTAATGGATGGGATTTAAATCAAGTCTTCACATCACACCAGAAATATCCTTCAGTATCTTTTTGACTCTATTCTGTGGTTGTCTTTTCTGTGCAGCAAAACTAAAGGCCATTTTTTATTGCTGGAAAAAGTTGTAGCCCTTGCCTCAAAGTAGCACAGATGCTCTAAGTCCTTAGACAGAGTTTGCCTAGCCCATGCTCATCTTTCAAACTGTGGTATTTGTCCACACTTGTGCCTTTGTGAAGTCTCATGGGGAGCTGTGAGTAAACCCAATATCCTAGTCAGCCCTTTGTGGCTGCTGAGATAGCTGTGTGAAACCATGGTTCTTCCCTTTATGGATCAAATAGCATATCTCCTCCTTTCATGAGCATCACTTTCACATAACTTTTTCAATTCTGTCCTTATCCTTATCTCCTAGCAGCTCAGCTACAGCTAATGACAGATGTCCACCTGGTGACAAGTGTAATGATTTGTGTAATCCAGGCCCTTGGGCCATATGCTGGTTATTTATTGTTACACACAAACACAAAGCAGAGAGTAAATTTATCACTTCTGAACGTAGGTGGCTGAAATGGGTGTTTGGTTATCTGAAAGAGATAGTGAATGTTTACAAACGTATGTGTAACAGTCATTTTTCATTTCATCCTACCACTAGACCAAGTGGGTATGTGAGACTGACCATAATTCTGCTGCAATTACCAGTACTGAGTGTTGACATATGTGTGTGACTGTCTCAGGTCTTTTACCACATGCCAGCATGCAGGTCTGTTCTTATGAAGCTGTCTTTTAATTTTAAAGGGAGTATGAAATTATGTAAGTGGTCCATGATGTCATGAACTTTGTACCGCTCGTACTCACTGTTTGTACTGGGGGGGTTTGCCGCATAGTAGTGGAATGGTTTTCTGATTTTTCCCCAAAAGAGATTTTCTCTCTGCATTATGTCTTACATCAGCAGTACAACAGAAGGGAATTAGAAATTCTTAGTCTTGCCCACAAGCCAGAGGGAGGTCTATTGGAAATGTATCAATATCTGTTTTTATTAACGCTGATACTTGCTTCCCAGTACATAGAATGTTTACGATTCATTCATAGCTGAACTTGGTACAGACTGAGTGTATCCAGCCTGAAACACTAAAAGCATGTCTGCTTTACCAAGTCATGCAGAAAAGGAGCAGATGTATGCAGCAGGGCACTTGATACAGAGGATCCACACTATGCCATTTCTGGATTGATCTGTTTGTTGACTTTAGACCTTGTCTCATGAAGCCTATTGCAGCTGGAGTGGATTATGTGTTGCCTGGGAATGCATCTTCCCATTTAGTTTCATCAGAAAGGAATCCTGTCCGTGCACTGAGGCCATTCTGTGATGCAAACAAAAACACAGTGAGGTGATGGGGAGACACTTCAAAAGCACACTCATCTGAACTGAAAGGCTGTTGGAGATGCATGCTAAGAAGCTGCAAGTGCAGTTTCTGAATGCACTAGACTGAATGTTAACTTTCTGAATGCGCAGGGACCAGAAATGTCTTAGCAAAGTAGTCTTTGCAGTACCAACTCTGCTAACCTGCCTGCGGCAAGTCTCCCTTCTTTCCTCTAGCCTTTACGTTCCATCTGAAGAGGTTCCCATGACTGCTCTTCATTTCAGATACATCATGGGCACAGCTGGCTCCTCTGCTTTTCCAGAAGCCACTCATGTGCACAGATGCATTGTAAAGGGGAAAAGCTTGTGAAAGAACATGGTTTCCATAAGTATGAAGTGTTCCTTCATTACACTATATGATAGCTGCTGAAGGTTAATTGTGTAAATTCTTTAGCATTACCCCTGTTCAGAATGAACTGATAGTTGGAGATTTTTCTTTATGTTGTCATTCAGTTTGTAAAAGAAAGATCGATCATGTGGTTCTTTCTTTCTGTTTCTATTGTGTAGCATACCCAGGATAAGAACATGGAGTTCACTGCAGTGCATAAGGAATTGCTGGAATTCAGTATTAGTAATATTACCGTATACAGAGAAACATCTATTGGAGTAGAACGGAGAGAGGGTGTTGTGTCTCCTGCACATAAAGAAAATGGCCACTGAAATGCAGCTCTTAATGCTCATCTGTATTATTGCTGTATGATACAGGTTTAGGCCCTGAAAGCTGCAGTGCTCATTAGGGCATATGTTGCTCATGGCAATGGAGATCCATGAGGAAAAGAAGAGAACAAGTAGGTGTTCTATAAGAGTTTTCCACATGGAAACCAAGTCCTTTGCAAATATACAATACAGGTGTGACCTTTTTCTTGTCCTTATCTGTGTGCATGTGGTTTCCAATTCCGGGGGTTGGGGGCAGTTTATGTACTGCAGTAAAGCTTCCACTGCCTTCACTTACTTACTTGAAATTAGCCCTAGTCAATACTAACTTGCTGTGATTTGGTACAGTGCTGACGATGTGTCGCTTGGCTGAGTAACTTGTAGGGAGACAGTGATAATTACCTCCTACAAGATAACATTTTCTTTCATGTTTGAATGTATGGACTGTCATTGGCTGCCAGGTTCTGCCGAAGTGCATCAGTAGTTCCTTGCAGTTGTCTCTGGTTCTTTGAGCAGCTCAGCAGTCTCTGGTGCCTTTATCCATTTGCATGCTCATGGTGAGGTAGAAGCAGCATGTTCCTCTTTCTCTGTTTTTTATATAGACATGGGGTGCCTGAATCTCCTCAGGTTCCAGGAGGACTTGTTTCCTCTGAGTCACTGTTTCTGTTCCGCATCAGTGCCACCTCATTCTCCACAGTCAGTCAACTTTGTTTCTTCACCCCAAAAGTATCTAATAGCATTAGGCATTTGTTATTTATGTTTAGGTCATTGTGACTTTGGTGTTTCTTTTGAAGGTTTAATCTAAACATTGCTGTCCTTTTCTGTCATTACTTTAATAGTTATAATTGTTGGCACTGGTGTTTCCTTTTCCTGCAAGTCTTCATTCCCAGTGGAAAAGGGAAGCCCAAGCAGGCAACACATTGGTCTTCTTTCAATATATTTTATCCAGCTTTCATCTTGTTTTTCCATGCTCTTTTGCAGACATGTTGTTATTAAAGTGAATGAGAGGGAGTCATGGACAATGACCTTGTGGTGGCTCATGTGTAAATGTGTTAGTCTGTGGTTCTCTTTCTCTACATTTGCATTTTTTAAGTTATGGTTCTTTCTGTTTGTTTGAAAATATGGCTTAAGTGATTTAAAAATTCAACCCCCTCACTCTGGGAATCTGATGAGTTGCTGGGAAGGCACTCACAGGGTGGTTGGTGCAACCAAGAATTTTGGTTTTCAGCCCTTCACTTACACGAGTCAGTACCAACACAGCATCAGTTTATGTTGCTGTCACAGAGATACAGCCTCAAGAACTGCTCTGTAATGTCTTTTTAAGCAGTGTTTTTAATGCACCCATAATCAAAGGTGTCTGGTTTATATTGCTGCCCATTCATCATTCCTTGTACACCTGCTGCCTCAGTGAGTTACCTCTTAAATCTGAGTTAACCTTCTAATGTGATCCTGCTTTCTTCTCTTCCTTGCTCAAACCTATTATTCCATAAACCAAGCTGTAAACAGAAGTTCATCATCTGTAAGTACACTGGTGTAGAATTTTAACATCGATTGCTTTTGTTTGCTGTTCCTTGGAGCAGTGGACTTTATGAAGTACCCAGCTAACTTGAACTATTCATTGTGTGCTCATGGGGTTGCTTTATGTTTTTCCTCCCTGGCTTAGGATGGCACATTGTTCTCAGATTCATTCTGCAGACAAGAATGGAACAATTAGCCACAAAATCTCAGGCTCTGGCAGAACATTAATAAAAAAAACACATTACCTTTGGCTGATAATGCTACTCAGTGACTTATGAGCTGGCTGCAAGCCAGGAAATATTCCTATTGTCCCCCGTACAGACAGCCCAGCCTTCCTTAGATCAAGTGCACCAGAAAGAGTAAGATTTTTTTCATCTAATACAGTTCTAACCATTATGTTATTAAGGTTTTTAACTCCTTAGTCCTGTGCTTCTGAATCTCTTGTGGCCAGCGACCGTGTAATCCTCAGGAAAAGAAACCCCAGAATTCCTTTGATTTGGCAGTTGAAGGGGGATCTGGTAAATACAGTTGAAAGCATTTAGGTAAACAGCTGAATTGCAAAATCTAATTGTTATAATTACAAAGATTTTAATTAAAAATGCTGGCTACACAGAATTTCTCTGTAGGCCACTGACATTGGCCACTGCACATCAGTTACCAACTGTGCTTTACTACTGACACACACCCAAGTTTCTATGAAAGGTACATTTATGCTACTTTTACTATTAGTACTCTTTTTTGCAATGCTTTCATAGGCCATTGTTCTATCCATTAGCATGGTCCCTAGTCAGCAGGCTCAGTAACACTTGCATGACTTTGGGTTGTCTGTAGCACTTGGGAGTTTTTTTGTTGTAGAATATTGGTTATTCCAAGAGAATCTGAATGACATCAATGGTTACCTGCTGGAAATGTATTTATTTCTGGGGGGAAGAATCCTGGCTTTGCTTACTCAGGACAGTTTGGTTTGCCTTACTAATAAGTGTTATAAACCAGTACCATGAGCTTGCATCTGTCATCTCAGATCTCTAAAACTCTTCCTGAATGGTAGTGCAGATCCGTTGCTCTGCTGGCTGGAAACAAGTGTGATTTCCAGGATAAGCCTATACAGAAGTATTATTTTTCCCTGAAAAAACATTGTAATGGAATCCGTGCTGTGTTAAGGCTGGTTTCATTCTGAGGAGGAACATTACCATGCCTGCTTCTAATCGTTACCTAGCTGTACTGGCATATGTATGCAGTTGTTTTCACACTTTCCACAGTGTTCTGAAATCTTCATTAACATGGCGGTCAGCCCATTTCAGGACTGATGTGGTGGGCTTCCAATAGAGGAGACATAGCTTAGATGAGTACTCATTATGAGGAGGTTCATGTGGGTCCTGCTTAGTGTCTGAATTGACTTTTCAGCTCATACATTAACACTTATCACATTAACAATTGATTTAAAGATTAATTTAAAGGGTTCAATACTGACTATTGGGGGGGGAGCACAGTAGTCAAAATTAAGTAGAAATGAACAGATATTTTGTACTCACTTTATCAGTCTTTGTGTCATCATAGCTGTTGTTTTCTATAGCTAAGATAGTCAAGCAGGTAGTCTAGCAGGTGATGAGGTTTTCCAAGCAGGACCTTTCATGCACATTTCTCATCACACAGAAACAAATCCTGACAGAAATAAACCCACCTAGTCCATAAACCACAGTGTCTCACAGGTCGAGGGAGGTGATCCTGCCCTTCTACTTTGCTCTTGTGAGACCTCACCTGGAGCATTGTGTGCAGTTCTGGTGTCCTCAACATAAAAAGGACATGGAGCTGTTGGAACAAGTCCAGAGGAGGGCCACGAAGATGATAGGGGGGCTGGAGCATCTCCCATACGAAGACAGGCTGAGAGAGTTGGGGCTGTTCAGCCTGGGGAGGAGAAGGCTGCATGGAGACCTCATAGCAGCCTTCCAGTATCTGAAGGGGGCCTATAGGGATGGTGGGGAGGGGCTCTTCATTAGGGACTGCAGTGACAGGACAAGGGGTAACGGGTTCAAACTTAAACAGGAGAGGTTTAGATTGGATCTAAGGAAGAAATTCTTTCCTGTTAGGGTGGTGAAGCACTGGAATGGGTTGGCCAGGGAGGTTGTAATTGCTCCATCCTTGGCAGTGTTCGAGGCCAGACTGGATGAAGCCTTGGGTGGCACAGTTTAGTGTGAGGTGTCCCTGCTTATGGCAGGGGGGCTGGAACTAGATAATCTTCAGGTCCTTTCCAACCCTAACTATTCTATGATTTTATGACATACCTGCCCATAAGGATCAGCCTGTCTTTTTAGGAGCATGTTGGTTACACAAGTTCATCTGAAAAATGACAGATTCAGAACTGGGAGAAGCATGTGTACATCTGTGTAATCGTATCTAGGGTTGCCCTCATTACCATCAGAGCCAAGTACCTCATGGTTTTAAATAGTTCTGAATGTGAACAAGGCAAAGAAACACTCCCATCTGTAGAAGGAGAACCAAGACAGACCAAAACTAAAGTGATACAAATCCTTTTCCAGCTCCTAGCTGTGGTATTGTGTGAGATGCCCTAGCCCCCTTCTGGCAGAATCAGCCCAATTAGCCCTGGTCAGCAGTTCTGACTGCTTCATCTTTTTTCTTCTGTATAGTAGGGAGTGGTTACTGACACTGCCTCAGAAGCTGTCCTACAAACTGGAATTGAGGGTTGCGCTCCTGCTGTGTGCAGCTGATCTGAGGGTAAACATCACTCCATGGCCTCTGAGCAAACCTGCCGCCACTGCTCCAGCACTTGCTGTCCCCCAGGCTGGGTGGTGTGTGAGCTTTTCCTCCTACAGGGGGAAGCTGACAAGGCCAAGCAAACTCTGTTGCCTGCTGTTGAAAGTAGTTTTTCTCTTTCTTGAAACTACTGGTCTAGTGCTGTTCAGTGCTGCAGCTAATCCCCCAGTTCAGCCAGCATGGAGTGCTCAGAGTAGAACTTCCCCCATCTCCTGGTTATGTGATAACCTCTGTGCTGTGTATCCCTCCTCTCAGAGATGACTTTCCAGTTGTTACATACACCAACTGGGTGCTACTTGTTTCCTGATTATGCTATTTAGTCTTCATCTTTGCTGCTGGCCACATCTGTAAACAGGGACACATTTGGCACTGTCCACTAATTGAAACTGCTGTGAGGTGAAGTAGCCCCTGCTGACACTTCAGTGTAACTGCTTTGCTTTCTATTGGCAAATTTTGGTTGTGTACAGATCCAGGCTCTAACAAACGTCCTGCTTTTAGGCAGAGCTTTAATTCAGGCTGCTTTGAAGTGTGAAGGGGTAATGCTGATTGATACTGCTGCTGACTGTTTATTGACGTTGGGTTGGGGGGGTGTCACTGCTAACAATTTCCAATCCAAAAATGTTTTTCTGCCACATTGCTTACACTTAGGAAGTTCATTTCACTCTCTTGCCATAGAATTTAATCAGATACTTACTAAATGTGATCCCTTGCCCTTTGTCTGTCTTCCTCTCATGAAATACAGGCTTGTCCTTAGTAATAGCTACTTCATAAGACATAGAAATTAGTTTGGAAAGCCTCTCTTCCCTTTCTTCCTCATTTGAAAGCCTTTTACATTATTCTTTATATACAAGAACATTAGTATTTATAATTATTATTATTAAGAAAAGTATTTTCCGTACAGAAGGCCAGGCCCTGCCAATGCCAAAAGAAGCACTGTCTGGTATTTAGGAAGGAGTCTTGGGGGAAGGTAAGACTATGCTTTGTAACAAAGACAAAAATCCTATGAAACATTTGATGCTGCAAAGACCTTTGCCAAGTCATTGAAGACTTTCTGAATTGGGATTGTTTATCCCCTTAAGAAAGTTGCCCCACAGCATATAGTTGTGATACATGTCTTTTTCTTAGACTGCTCTGACTTTGCTTACCCTGGTCCCACCACTGTCCTTAGCCTCAGGCTATGGTGGGCCTTTGTGATTCACCCTTGCAGACAGTGCCATTCTGTAATTACTAATGAGGGTACTAACATTAAGTATAACAATTGCAGTACTCCTAGCCAAGATAGGATCATGGGCTCAGACAGTTTCTATTATAATAAAACTCAGTTAGCAGAGGTAACAAAACCAGCACCCTCATAGCAGCACAAGCTTAGTATCTTTAAGTAACCAGATTAATAACCATCCAGTGGCCTTACCTCTGCACCCTGATCACTGGCAAATACTGTGCTGCCGTATCTTTTCTGCTCTTTAAATCATGTTCCCTGGTTTGGGATAACATGTGCTGAAGTTTTAGTGTAACGGGTCTGAAGACAGAGGTTTACTGCTGATAACTGCAGAGACCTCCTGAACAGAGCACACTGGCCATACTGCATCTATCCAGCCAGAAGGGAGTCTCTGAGATCTGCACATATCTCACCAAAATCTGCTTGGGCAATGCAGAATTTGGGAAGTATAAATAAAGTATCTCTGTCTTTAAATCTGGGCTTTCTTTATAAAGCACCAAGTGGCAGAATAGGCCTGGTTGGTTATTCCATTTCTAGTTGTTTTACACCTTTAACAGTTACCTTTAAGAATCTGACCCTTATTCTTTTTGCTAGGGAGATAATTACTCACTCTCAATTGCTGTCCCTAGAATCAGTTAATGAATGCTGCATAATAAACAGAAGTAGGGCAGCTGGATGAGAACAGTGCAGAGGTGGGTAAGAAGACTTCATTTGGTGAGGAGATAATGAGCATAAGAACTTATGGTTTGTCCAAATACGACCCGTGCCTCCTCTTCAGATAGCTCCTGCATTGTTACTGTTCTTCCTCAGTCGGTTTTTCTACTTAAGTGGTAAAAGGAAGATAGTTACAGAGGAAAGAGAGGTTTCCTCAGTGGAAATTGATTCAAGCAGAAGACAATCATCCCTCTCTCCCAGACCCATCCTAAACATACTTACTTACTTATGTGCTGTTGTGCACCTTCCCAGGGGAGGCTGATTCTGCAAGCAGAATAATCATTGCCATGCTGTGCCCAGTTTTATTATCTCTCTGCAAGACGTATCCTTCCTTCCTTAACAAAACTGTTCCAAATCTAACTTTGGAGGTGAATACAGGATTGACTCTTGATACATTAGTTTATGTGATGTTAGCACTGAGATAGAAAGCAACTGTCCTAGCCCTACCACTGGTGATTTTGCTCTCTGTATTAAGCAGCTGCATTTTCTAGCCAAGTGTTACTGTGTACCTCAGTAATACAATGGAGTTTAATGGCCTGTACTCACACAACAAAGGTAAGTAACACTACTATCCAACTAAAGAATACCAATGGATAATACAATAAGTGTTTCCTTTGCCTGACAGCCTCTCTACAACTGCAGCTTCAGGAGTATGGTGCTTCTGTATTTTTTAAGTTAGTGCTAGGTCATTATGAGATTGGTGGTGTGTAAAGTCATAGCAGTAAAGGCAAAGGATTTGGTGACAGGAACTATTGAACAGAGAGGCAAGCAGTGCATTTGCTCTAGTTTGTGCTTTGTTAACCTGGCTGACACACAGAAAGGAAATGGGGTCTGAAGGTTTCTGGCTTGTATTAATTTCAAGTATTAATCACTTGAAAATGGCAAAATTTAAGTTAGTAATGTGGTTTCTGATATTCTGAACATGACTTTTTATAACTGGAACCAAGATTAATTAAGGCAGAACTTCAGAAGTTAAACTCCACTGGCTTCCATTATGATCTGAATGCCTGTCTTCCTTAGACTCGAAAATTTCCACTTTAATCTTTGAAAGGCATGTTTAATACTCAAAATGGCAGAAGCCATAGCCAAAACAGCTTCCAGCTAGAGATGTGGTAGGAACATTATGCACACCATTTGCTAATACAGGCACGTACAGGCCAGCAATAGTTCCAGTATCTCTGCCAAAAAGCTAATGAGAACATATTTGGCCATAAACTTTCCTCTGGCTTGGGGAAGGGCATATCTAAATTCCAGTTGTCTCATGTCCACTAGCTGCAAAACGGAGGTATCAAAGTGATTTCCTAAGGATTTGCAGTGACAGACATGAAAACTGCAGAAGACTGCCGTGGGCTGTATTTGCATAGGTGGGTGTACCTCTGTTTTGAGTAAATGGGCTGACTGCATATGCCATGACCTTGCCACGTGTATGATAAGTCAATAGGGAAACACAGCTCTGTATTTTCAATTAGAGTATGTTTGGAGGGGCAGAACTTAACGCAAAGGGCTATCTTTTCTATGGCAGTCCAGGGAAACATGGAGAAATGCTGTCACCCCCAAACCTTCCAAACACAGTAAACCTGTCAGAGGGTGCACCTCCACCTTGTTAATCCCACACTAGAAGCCTTTTTTCTTGCGTAGCATCCTTCTGCCTTATGCAAGGGATGGAATTAAAAAGGGCATTTGTTTTACCTCACTGAGTAACTTGGAAAAGCATGTGTGTTTCCTGATGCTCTCCTCTCTTATGATCTCTCAGACCTTGACCCATGGAGACAGGGAGCCGAAATGAGAGATGGTGTTTCAAGAACTCTCTGAACAGGGAAAGCTTGCACTCCTGGTTTTGAGTTCTAACCCGGTTCTTCCCCAGGCCCTCTGCGTTTATGTATTCTGAGATGACCTTTAGAGCCTGTTTCAGCTCTGGCAGGTCTCCACCAGGAGTCAGCATTGCCAGATTCAATATTGCAGGACATGTACCTACTCTGTAAAAATCAACATGCAGTATGCAATGATGCATATGAGCTATTAAAGGCTTCCTTACAGTATGCTTGGTCTCCTGTGGTGTGTATTATCCAGGCCTATGCTATCTGGGAGACAAGAGGCACTTGGAAATGAATGGGTGCCTGGAGTTCTTTCCAGTCTGAAATTGCCAGGACTTCTCCGTGCTGCCTGTGTGCACTCCCAAAGCTGCTGCAGCAAAGAGGAGAACATGGCTATTGTCCTTCTGTTAAGAAACCATTATGTCCTGCAGTTCAACAGTGACACGAGGGACGAAGCAAAAGTTTGGGTGATGCATCCTTACAAGGCCAGTATTCCCAGGAAGCTGACAGGCAGCCTAAAATAATATTGTCCATCAAAGCGATTACAACAATACTGTAGCAGCTGGAAGAGTTTGCTTTCATTCTTGATACAGCATGCCCAAAAGATGTTTTCTGCCAGCTTTGCTGCCATGTGTCCCATGGCTGACAGGAAAGATAAGAGAGAAGACTTATTCATAGAACCTTCAGATCCAAATGCCTTGTTCTTTAGAGGAATTACATTTAGAAAGGTGGAAAGACTTAAAAGATAAAAATGTTGAACTCCCCAACTTCCTGCAGAAGCAACCTTGTCATCCTCCCTACCATAGTGCCTGCTGGTTTTCTTGGTGCATGACTAAGTCATTAACAGCTTAAAGGGGAAACTCTTCAGGTCAGGGATAATGTTCATTTGCAGCATACTTCAATCTCTGGAAAGATTTCTATAAGTCTACGTAAAGTTTTGCTGAATGGAATGTGAAAATGCAGATCTGCCAGAGGAAAATCTCTGTTCCAAAGTGTGAGTCTCCCAGTCAGCTGAAAATACTCAGTAGGTTTCAGTTACCTGGTTTTTGAATTAAAACTACAGATGTATCTAAATGGCACCATTCAGTGCTGGGTGAAAACAGATGTATGGCTAGTTCTGGGTAGCAGATCTAATATAACTGCATTCAGATTTAATCAGTCAAAGGGTTTGGAAAGTTCTTATTTTCACTTAGCTGAACATGGTTACTGGTGTGCAAGAGCCCCTGGATGGACCTGACCTGTTTTATCTGTCATTGAAATGGACAAGTCATATTCCTAGCATGGCAGTCATAGGTTTCTTACACACTTGGTGTGTCCCAGCATCTTTGACTGTTTGCTTAGTGTTCCAACTGAAACCTTGCTAATAAGTAGGCTATAAATGCCATTTGTGTTATATGTATAAGCATCTTTAGAGCTTCCCAGAATATGGAGATGATGCTGGCTTTTGAGATCTGTATGGACTTAATTAGCTGAAGGTTGGAGAATTATAAACCTTGGATTTATAGGAATTGCTATTATGTTCTTCCCCTCCACTGGTGTTTGATTTATATCCACAAGAGTCATTCCCAGTAAGAATTCAACCAGATGTCTCTCCCAGATTTTTAATTTAATGGATGATTGTTTACAGGAGTGTCCTTGCCAAAGTGAGGTGCTTTGGCAGTCTTCTGGAATGTAAAGGTTAAGTACATTGATTTAATCTGTTCCCAAAGGAGCTGTTCTTTCTGTGGCAAAGCATTAGCATTATTGTTCTTGTGTCTGCAACTTTGTTTGCTTGGATTTAATTGAATTTTGCCTATACTGTGCTGTGAGTGGGAGATGGCAGTTTCATACAGTACTTCCTTCCTGGAGTTAGGGATTGTTGGACTCACAGTTTGTTAATGAATCCTGAATCTCCCTGAGCAGTGATTCTTCAGAGCTTTCAATGGGGTAGGTACTGAGAATGGGGAAAAATCTGTTCTGCTGTTATGTGCACAGTTAATAGGAGCTATTCTTAGTGATGGTGAGATCTTATACCCTTGTCTTCATGTGATTAGTACTATACTTGGCTTACAAATAAGCATATCTGAATTGTTAGCTTGCAATGTATATAAACTATATTTATTTTAACATAAAGTATAAGTTCAGAACAGTCTCAGCTTTAAAATTGTACATTCCTGGAGCAATGTGAATATAAAACCAGAAAAGGTAACTTTGTTTTCAGTAACCATATACATAATTATGTTTTCTCACTTTATGCAATAAGTTTGTAGGATTTTGGAGGTGTAATTTTTGAGTAAACTGTGTGTTGCCATTCAGGAATTGAACAGTAATGGGAACACTGTGGCTGAAGTGTTCTCTCATCTGTTTTAGCCTGGATGGGCCTTGGTCAGAACAGCAGGTCTGGGTGGATCCCTCAGCTGCTGCATAGCTTGCTGGGGATCTAAACTTCACAGCTCTGTCTGAACTGTGTGCTGGGCCTGCCAATATGCCAAGTACACCCCAGGGAGATGATTTTGGAATTGCAGATGAAACTGGTGATGCGAATCTAACATGTATTTTTTCTGGTCACCTCTTTTATTGTTGTTTCTTCACTTCCTTTATATTCATCAACAGTTTTTCTCAATGATCCTTTATGTGATCCAGATCTAGACAAAGTGATCTATGTTTGCTGAGCAGAGGAATGACAGCTGTATTCTAGTTCTGTATAGTCATTTATTTCCCTTATGTTTGTTCTGCTTGTCTTAGTTGTTAAGATGATGATAATAAAGCAGGTGCCCATCCCTGGGCTTCTAATCATACATCTGAAGAATTGGATTCCAATCTGATGGTTCAGAGGCCAAGTAACTCCCACTGTAAAGTGCAATTATAATGGAGATAAGTCAGGAATGAATGTGATCCTTGTAAACTTAAATTAAAAATACCTTCTGCTATTTCTTCTCCTAGCAAAATGCTTCTTCCTGGTATACCTACCTGGCGCATGAACTGAGTGTTAGCAAATATGGCTTCTTTATCGGTGTTTCTCGTTCCATCTTACCATGTCAAAGTTAGCAATAGATCTGTTATTTTGTTTTACTTTTCTCTTGTTCCTGCAGGACTCAATCTTCAGTCAAGGATTTCTTTTGATCCATATAGACCTTTAGGAAATGAATTTTAAATATCTGATGTTCCAGATATTTTGTGACTCCTAAGAGTATATTGTTGGACTTAGTGTTGTTAAGAAAGCCAGGACTCGAGAGCCACAGGAATTTATGCCCGTTGTGGAAAGTCTAGCTTGATTTCTTTGGTATGGCAATACCAAAAAGTCTGCTGGCATACCCAGCTAAAGTACTTATAACCATATAAAGGGAATGCCTTTTAGGAATTGGATTAAAACACAGACATAATATTTTCCATCAATTAGACATTGAGAAATCCCAGACATACAGTGCTGCAAGTGAAATTAGATACCTTGGGAAGCCTATTCCAAATGGAAATCTAATATGTGGGATCCTGACTCAGTCACCACTCCCTCAGTTTTTTACCCTCCCGAAAATATATTTGGATACACTAGTGATGTAAATATAGTAACATTATACCCAGTAAATATGCGCAGATTGGATCATGCCAGCTGCAGTAAATGTAGCCATAGACAAACTACAAACTTGCCTATAGGTATTTTACAAACCTGCCAATAATGCAGATTTGCCTATTTTCCTATGTTGCTGCAGATGTGCAGAACAACTATTTGTGGAATCGTTTCAGCAAACTATGTATTATTTATAAATGGAAAATTACAGAGTTTATAGTGAGCCTTCTGTCACAGTTGTTTGGCATATGGGAATTATAAATAGGACTGGGTGACCATTGATGTGCTGTGTTTTTGGCACTGTGGGTATTTCTGACCCAAAGAGAAGCCACAAGAGATAAATCTATAAAGGTCCCTATTGGCTTTTTTTGTATGATGAAATATTTTGTGTTTGGGTTCATTCCCTACTCAAGCTGCCAGGTAAACAGAGTATCTTTAACAACCCTTTACATGCTCCCACAGCATGGCTCTTGTCAAAACAGTTTGCCCCTAAGTGTTTTGGGCAGTTCTTCGGTAGGGTAGTAAATCCTAGCTTGTAATTATCAGTACTGCTTGCCAAAAGCATTTCAGAGCCCTCCTCCAGAACATGCAGGTAAGGAACTGAACACCTGAAATTTGAGGCCTGTGGTGCAGCTTGCTTTAGATGTAATCTGAAATAACTGCCTCTGTGAGCGTGAAGTCTTCTGCCAATCCCATGAAAGAGGAAGGGGTTTCTGAATGACATGGACAGCTTGCAGGCTTGGTTTGCAACAATACCAGGTACAGAACAGCCATCCAGATGGTACCTTTTACTTTCTCCTGGCCTAGTGAAGGCAGGAAATAATCACGTTACTGATGCAGCCATTATTCTCTTTGACATCTCAAAGGGCAACACTTCTGTTTTCCTCATTTCCACATTTAATTGATTCAATTTCAGAGTCATTTTGATTAATTTTTTAACTTTTTAAACATGCTCTGTGATCTACTTATATCTGGTTCTGCCTTTCCTTAGACTTCTGCTGTTTTCAATGGTAACTGGTTTCTTCATTTGAATTTAGTTGGCAGCTTTATTGACTGATGCACTTGGTAGAATAGAATCCAGCTGTCTTCACTTAACAGTATTATAATAGAGGACAAACACTTGAGTCTGTGTCATCCATGTAAACAGTCTGTGGGTCTAAAGCTGCACAAAGTCATCAAGAAAATGCCAGTCCCTGCTGCCTTTTTGCTGTGACTGTAATGTGGACAGAAGATGGCTCTGGGTTTTCTTCTCAAAATCATTGCAATAAGCTAGTAGGCTGATATGCCAGTTAATGCTTTAATGAAGTATACAGCGAGGTTGCCAAATAAACAGCTTTTGAGGCGTATGCATATCATTATTGTGGGAAATATTTCTACTGGTGTATTGGATAATAGACACAATTTGAAGAAGGAACATGTAGTTCTGTTCATCTCCACTCCCTCTGCATCCTTTGGGTGTGGGCATGTAATATTGAAACGTGTAGCTCAGCATATTTTCCATTCACCTGGTTGACAAGAAGTTGCAAAGCAGCACAGATTGTCTTTTGCTGTCTTCTAGTTCTGGTGAACAAACCCAATAAATCGCTTTAACTTAAGTGGCCTTTTTCTTTTACTCCCCCTTCTTCCTAATAGGGTGATTTTAATGCTCTACTTATGGGTGATGCCCCTTTGTAACCTTCTAACTCTTGAACCTTTTGCATGAAGCTGTTTTTCAAATACAGAGAGTAAAGGAAATGAGCACCTTCCAGGTGTGTGCATAGGAATGTATTTCAGATATCTGAAGAGTTTTGTTAGCCCAGGAGTGGACTGCTTAGTGTGAGTCTGTGTATCCATATTCTGATGCACCGGGATTTGAAAGATTTCATGGGAGTTGAATCTGTAAGTTTTGGCTTCTCAGAGGTGAAAGGCTTCTTGCTTTGTGATCGCTTCCTGAGCTTGCACCCTGTCTGCACCACTTCACAGCAGAGTTTCTGCTTTCAGAGTCCAGTCTCTGATCCAGACATTCCTAGGTGCCCCTGAGGTTTTTTTCTCCATAATGTTGTTTAAGCAGTGCTATATAGGGACATCAGCAAGACAGATGATTGGTAGAGCTTGCAATTGCTTACAATGAGTGAAAACTCACTCTAAATGGTTAAGTCTTTTTAAAAATCCACTTTAATGAAGTATGTTCAAGCCAGGAAAATGCATGTAGAGGAGGAGTGTAACAGCTCGCTCTTTATCACTAAAACCTGTGCTCTTCAAGATAGGATACCAGACATTGCCTTTGTCAAATAGGGATTTTTATCTTCCTATCCAATCACCCCCTACCTCCAGGCTTTAAAATCCTTGTTTCCCTGGTCAGAAAGCTGGCTCAGATGCCATACCTGTGGTTTCCCTTGTATTCTGGATCTTTTCACAGAACTTGGTTTCCATAGTAAATGCTTTTCAAAAAAGCTATGGTTTGATAAAAAGTGCTCTGTAGTCTGCCATTTTCTAAAGGAGTGCTCTCATTAACTCACTATTGAATAACTCTTACAAGCTTGGCTCTGTGTTCCGTTACAGACCATCTGACACCTCATGAAACACATTGTAAGCTCCATCGCTGAGTTTCTGATCTCAAGTCTTAGTCCTCAAACTATTTTATCATACTTCCATTTGAACAAAATATGCTAACCGAGACAGCAGATGAGGGTCTGTACTTAGCCACACAGTTCAGAAACCAGGAAAAAAGAAATAATTGCTGTTCAAAAATAGTGTTTTCTAAACTTTCTGGAATAATGTGATGTGAAGCTTTTGTTTGCTCTTCATTGCTCTTGTCCAAAGCCCCTCTCCAGTCTATTTCTTGTCCTCCTTTAGGCACTGGGAGCTGCTGGAACGTCTCCCTGGAGCCTACTCCAGGCTGACCCAGCCCAGCTCTCTCAGCCTGGCTCCAGAGCAGAGCTGTTCCAGCCCTTGCAGCATCTCTGTGGTCTACCTCTAGTGAGATTTTTCACCTTACTTAGCAGAGTGAGAAGCATACAGTATCTGTTCNGCCTACTCCAGGCTGACCCAGCCCAGCTCTCTCAGCCTGGCTCCAGAGCAGAGCTGTTCCAGCCCTTGCAGCATCTCTGTGGTCTACCTCTAGTGAGATTTTTCACCTTACTTAGCAGAGTGAGAAGCATACAGATATTTATCTGTTCATGCTACCAGCATCTTTTCAGTTTGGTTTTATGCCTTTGCTGGGTTCTGGATCTCATCAGTAATCTGCCACATCTGCAGAAACAAGCACATGAAATGTGGCAAAACCTCATCTCACAGTTTTGGAGGACATGTACTCAGTGTTCTGGTACATGTAATAATTACAAACTGAAACATTACTGTGATATTGGTAGGACCAGCTAATGCCAAGCTGGTGTTTCCTTGGGTTGCCTGTGTGTTTTCATGAGAAAAGGAAAGGGGAAAGGAGCTAGATGGCTGGATGTGAAATAACTTGAATCAGCACTGCAGGTAGTGAAAACAAGTTATTTGCACCTTTATGGAAGAAATATCTGTAACAAACCATCTGAGCCTTTTCACCTCAGATCTCTACAGTGATTTTTTGCCCTTGCTCTATGGTCATCGATGCAAAAGGATTTGTAATACACGTCTGTGAAGTTATGTCAGGCCTGAGGATTCAATACAGCAGTATGAAGCATAGCCCAGTTTTCTCCTGACAAAGACAGCATCTTCATCATCTGGGAAAATGACAGACCTGCCTATTGTTCCCATGGAATCCCAGCGGGAACCCCAGCTGCTACCTCTTTCATACAGGTAGAGTGCTGATCCTGCATGGATTTTGGGGATGGATCTGAGATTTAGTTCTTGTGTCAGGGAATCTATGTCTTTTTATAGGCATTATGAGTTTTTCCTTTCAGTTTCATCTACAAAGTCAGTGTATTTCATCCTCCTTAATACTGTTAAATGTTTTGCAGGCTTAATTTAAACAAAATGATTGCTTGAAAGCGTTTGTTTTCTTATTTGGTTGACAAAACCAATGAAGCATTTATATTGCAGTGCCTTGGCATGTTTTCAGTTTTGGGATCACTAGACAGCTCAAGAGGAAGAGCCAGATTTTGTGAAGGCAAAAATAATGCACTTATTTCCCCTTCTGAAACCGTGCATATTGTTCTTTGCAGAGTACCAGCCTAAAATGGAAAATAAGTCTAACAAAGAATAAATGCTTTAGTGTAGCTTTGAGTGCTGTATGGCAAGGTTAACACCTATATAGATGAAACAAAAGAGAAGGCAAGACTAGAAAGAAAGAAGTGAAACGTCCAGGGCTTTGGGGTGAATCTTTCCTGTAACAGGTCAGTGCACGCCTGAGAACTCGCTGTGGGTTGGGAGTGTCCATAGGGCTCCCCTTAAAAGCTGTTTGTAGGAGATGATGCTTTCTAAACAGAGTGGCTTGGAGCCCTGAGGAACACAGGGCTCTCAATCCCCCAGAGCAGTTACCCCTCCCTTCATGTAACCCTTCCCCTCAGACATCTTTAGGAGTTTCTACAGGCTGGTTCAGGCATTTAATGTGTCTTCTTTTCCCAGAGGACTTCAAGACCCAACTGTGTAAGCATGCAGAGATACTGAGAACCCAGAATTACCCCAGTTTTTCCCTCCAGTATTGTGGAAAAATGCCCATTTCCGACATCAAAACCAGTTAACTGTTAATGAACAGGCTGGCCGTAATAGCGAGGTTTGGGTAGCCTTGCTATCGGATCTAGAGCATGCTGCAGAATGTGAGCAGGTTATCTTTGCCGCAGGCACTGATACATCTCTTGCTTGGAGGGCAACTGCAGAGACTTGCTAGTTCTTGGAAATGTCTCTTCTGGCCTGTGCATTGGTGAGCATTCCTGTAGTATGCTTGAGTCTGAGTACAGAGCTCTCGAGGTTCTGTCAGCACCAGCTCCCATTTGCTGCTTGTCTCCTTTTTGCTTCAGACTGGATGGAAACACAGCATATGGGTCATAGTTACCAGGAGTCAAAAAGCTGTCGCAGGGAATGCTGTGTTTTCTCATTCTCTCAAAGAAAGAGTTGCTAGTGGCTTATATTGTTCAGAAACATGCCACAGGAAAATGTTATCTAATAATTGCTTTGAGCAGAGCAGCCTTTGGTTTTTATCATACTTCTCTTCTGTGTGATTTTTCAAAATCATTAAGCAGAAGGTTGTGAAGAAGAAATTATTATGATTTTCTGGGTGAAAATAGCAGGAGTCCCCTCTGTTTTTCTCATTGAGGTAGGTTGCCCTACCTTAGAAGTTTCACTTTGGTAGCTCTCTTCCTATCTGCTATCAATTTCTGTTCCTTTTGTATTGAATTAACTATCTTTAGCAGTGCTTAGACGCTTTCTCTCTCAGCATTTTGGTGCGGATCTCATCAATATCTCTGAACTTGAGTTCTTCACCTCCTTTTGAAGTTTTCTTCAGTTCTTCTATTAGAAGTGATCCAGCTTCTGTTCATCTCAGATTTGTTAAAAAATGATCATCTGTTCATTCAGCACACTGCAGCCATTTAGTCATCAGCACAAGAGGTCATTTCTGTCCCTCATCTGGCCTTACCTCAGCAGTGGCCAGTCTGTCACTTTGATCAGTGAATTGCAGAGGTTCTTGTCACTTCTGTAATTCTGGTGATGACACAGAAAAACTTAACAGACCTTGATCTTCTGCCCTCCTGAGCAGCCTATTCCAGTGCTCTGCCACCCTCAACATGAAGACTTTCTTCCTCACATTGAGATGAAACTTCTCGTGTTTTAGTTTATGGCCATTGCTCCTCATCCTGTCACTGGGCATCACTGAAAAGAGTCTGGCACCAACCTCCTGGCATCCACCTTTGAGATACTGATCTGCATTAATGAGACCCCCTCTCAGTCTTCTCTTCTCTAGACTGAACAGGCTTAGCTCCTGCAACCTCTCCTCCAAGTGTTCCAGACCCCTGCTCATCCTCATGGCCCTCCACTGGGCCCTGTCCAGTAGCTCCTTGTCTGGTGCTGATGAGTCTAGAACTGGGCAGAGTGCTCCAGATGTGGCCTCACTGGTGATGTACTTTAACTGAAAATACAGATGAATTTTGGTTGCTCCTGCTGGAGAGCAGATAAGCGACTCTCTCAAAATAGCAAAAATACTATTTTGGGGAAGCAGTTTCCAGTCAGTAAAAAAAATAAAAATGCTCTTTGTCCTTCAGCTAAAAATGAACAGAATGATTAAAACCAGCAGATACCTTTTTAAATTATTGGATGCCTAAAAAAAACCCTCAGCAACCTGCATTGAAATTCAAATGTCTCTGCTCATTGCAGCTTGTAAAACACATCCTTGCAATGCAGTTGCTTTGGAGTTGAGAATTTTGTCTTTTAATAACTGAGGTGCATGTTAGAACCTGACTACAGATGTGTGCTGAAGAAGTGCTGCCGTGTGCCAGAGGTAACCTCCCCAGCTCTAGCAGCCTTGCAGTAAAGATTAATGGTGTCTTAAATTAGCCTTGATTCCATTAGAAGTGTCCCTCATATTTCATGCTCTGGAAAGGGATATGGGAAAAGAATGTCATAATGTTTCCCTGTTCTCTGACAAGCCTTTCAGTAGCCCTGTCAAAGATCCTTTAAAATTGAATTGAAATAATCAGAAATGATGTGCCTATGTGAAAAATGCTTGGCGGATTCTTTTCTGTGAGATGGGTGTATGCTAATGAGTTTTAAATGATGAGTTTAAAAATACTCTTATCAAGCAAGTGGTAGTAGCTCAGATTAAATTACCAAGATAGAAAATCAGAAGGTTTCTAACTCCTCTACCTGTTTTGCTTTCTAAATAGGATGAAAAAAATGCTGTCTCGAGCAAAATTAATACAAATGCAGGTAATAAACCCAGGTTTTATATGAAGCAATAGATCATTCCCTATAGGTGGTCTGTACCCTATATGCTCTGCTTTGTAATCAGATTCATCAGCTGAGAATACTGCTCTCTCCTCTGTTAAAGGAAAAGATAGTACTGTGCAGGTGTTCTCCTCTGCACTTGGAGATCATTAGTAAAACATTGCTCACAAATAATTCCCTTCCTTTGTGAGTAAATCATCTTATTATTTTGCTTCTACTAAAATCTAATATTCTTCAACAGTGTCACATGTCTAATAATCAGAATTATGCAAAGGAATTATCTGTGTGGATTTCATGCCCAGGAACTGTTACCATCATTTCTTTACCACTCTAAGTAGGTACACGGGGGTTTGTTTGGTGGGAGTACAACAGTTGAGGCTGTAGTGACTTTAGAAAATAGATCATGAGAGTTTGTTGCCCTTAAAGGTGAAGCCTTAGAAGCTATAATCAACTGCCAAAAAAAAAAAAAAAAAAAGTAATGAGTTTTCTCTGATCATTTTAAGATGTAATGATGCCATGGGGGAGGGCATCTGGAGTGAAGGCTGCTGTAGTGGCTCTTAAGTTTCATTAGAACAAAAGCAGTTGATCTGCGAAAAACAGTTTGCCAGCTACTGTCAGCATGCCAAGAAGTGAAGAACAGGAGAGATGGGGAGTGTTCCGCTGGTCTGTGATGAGAGGGCATGTCAGACTTGCCAGTATTTCTGTTCTGGAGCTCAGTATTCATTTGAGGAAGAACTGGAGAAAATGGGTTGTGCACAGTGTTCCACACCAGTCTGTGAAGTACTACTCTGGAAAAGGGAGAGGCAGGCAGGCCTGGAAGCCCATG
Source organism: Agapornis roseicollis (assembly GCA_002631895.1). NCBI lineage: Eukaryota > Metazoa > Chordata > Aves > Psittaciformes > Psittacidae > Agapornis > Agapornis roseicollis. The sequence goes on along the minus strand of NDXB01013177.1, from coordinate 242,933 downwards.
TAAACTGTGGCTTGAAGACTAAGTCTGGAGTGGGGCCTAAACAGGATTTGAATTGTCTTAGAAAGCATGTGTGGTTCTAAGCTTGTATTTTGCATAGAAAATGTGCCAGATCTTAATCTTTTTCTCATAATAGCACAAATACTCTCCAGTGCAAAGCTGCATAAATAATGTGTATGTTCACAGGAGCAGGAAATATGCTGCTGACCAGACAATGTCAATTCAGATGAATCCTGTTCTGAAAGCTGTACTTTAAATGCGAGCAATAAAACCACTATTGACGTGTGGCACTACTGACTGAAATGTCAATAGTTATAAAAAGAGGATTTCATAATGCAGAATCATTACTTGGTTTGCTTGACTGGACAGATGATTCTGTTTTCCATGGAAGAAGAATAATTTCCATATTAGTTGTCTGAATGCCCAGCAATGCTTATTTGTCCCACTAAAGCTCACATTCTTGAACATAGGGAAAATGTCCTTGCTGGTCTTGTGTACCATAAAAGGGAGTTTTGACAGTAGGCATGACATGAAACAGTTTCTTCTCAGGTTATTTTTGCTCAATGTGGAAGGCGGTACAGGGCAAATTCAATGCATGAAGCATGCTAATCCTTAGCCCTTAGCTCCATAGTGCGACTGCTTCAATTGTTCTTTGGCAACTGTGACTCAGACATAGTTTCCAGAGTTACAGGCAGCAGGGACAGTTGTGTTTGACGAGTTGTAGACTGCAGACTATTGCATTTCTCTGCTTAAGCATTCTGTTTGTCAACAGATAGAGCATGTGCCATAAACACAGGGGAAATAAAAGAGGGTAAAATGGTATTAATGCCTACGGCATATAGAATGGCAGAGGGTACACCAAGATAGTGATATGCCTGTATCATCTTGACTGTTGAGCCATCCCTCATGCCAGAAAACCACTGGGTTCCTTCCTGGAGCTGCATCTGGGCATTAGTGAGGAAGATGCTGAGAAAGAAATCTGCCTGGCTTCATCTCATGCACTGCTCATTACCACCTTGTTTCTGCCTTGGCCATCCCTAATGATTCAAGAGAGGGCAGAAAGAGAAACCCAAGGATTAAAGAAACAGGACACTGCCAGTTGATCAATGTGCCTCAGGGAAAAACCATTACTTATCCCTGGTATGTAACTGGCTAAAGATGTGAAACAGGGGTCAGGTCAGTACTCAGTTTGCTGGGGGGAAGCAAGGAGGCTGAAGGCATTCCTATTAGCTCTCATCAGGTATTCAGTGGGAATACCTGAAAAGAGGGCATCCCTGTGAGCACTGCAATTCTTCTGCAAATGACCAATACCAGTAATTTTGTAACCCCATTTTAGGCATAGAGAAAAAGGAGATATTACTAAGTCCAGTTTGATCTATTTCTTGATAACCTTGTAATCTTTTCAAGGACCTACTTGCAGTTGGTGGCAGATGATTAATTGGCCATAATATCATCTTTCTAATCACTTTAATTCCAAAAGTGCTCTGCTGTTGCCTTACATTTTGAAAAGCAGCAAATATCCTTTCAAGCGATTTCAAGGTGAGAGGAAACCAGGTGACAATCCACTTGACTGGGTCTTTAAAATCTTTTACTGCCAACAGCATGCCTAGCTGATGGTAATGACTTTGGAACTTACTTTTCATCCAGACGAACCTCAGAACATTTTTGTCAATTCATAGTTAATATCACTGGATGCAGAACTGTAGCAGCTGTTTGGCAAAGCACAGCAACCAGTTCAATCGTTGTGGATAGCAATGCACTTAATTGGAATCTGTAGGGTAGAGTATAAAATGGTTTGATTAAGACATATAGCTGCAGGCCCATGCTGCACGAAAGCAGACCTCCTCAGCAAGAATTTAGGAAGGCATTTTGTCTGGAGCAAAACGGAATGATTGCAGGGTCAGCATAGTAGCAGTTTTAAATAGATGAAAAAGAGGCAATTTAATGAGGACAACCTCAGTTAGATTCATCTTTGACAGTGTGCTACTTGGAGGGCTAGAAATAAATGAAGATTAAAATACCACTAAATCTAGAGGGGGAAATGAGTTAAGAAAGAACCATTATCTTTTTGTGGGTGTTGTGTATACTAGTTAGAAACCCCTTAAAAAGTGATTGTCAGTAGGATGGACAGAACTGTGATTTGTATCTTAGATATTACTTTGAGCTGCGGTTTTCCTATGCTTTGTTTTGGCTGTATTTGGTAAACAAGGCTTTTGTGAATGACTGCATGGTTTCATGTGTGATCATTGTTGTGTAAGAAGCCAAAAAAGCAAAAACACAGCTTTCAGATGCTTGGAGCTTGTTGTGTGTTTTAAACTCTTGCTACACCTAGAGGTGCCTCTTTAATAAGAGCTGGGAGCTGAGCACTTCACTTGATGTCAGGACATGTGATTGGGTTGCAATTGGAGAAGGGCTTCACTTCCAGTATTGCCTGCTTTCCCTCTTTACCAGGTAGCTGCTGCCACCTTCTCTGGGCTACCTTTAACTCCAAGGAGGAACTATTTAAATGTTGATAGGAAATGAATTTTCTATACTGAAAAATGCTTGAACCTTTCTAAATGTTACTGCTATCTCCTTCAATCAATACAAGATTTCCTGACCATTTTGAAGAACTTGTTTCATAAAAAGCATATGAAAATTAAAAACAAAAACAATTAAAAATATGTATAATTATGTAAATTTATACTGGCAGTCTGAGCCCTCCCTCTTCTTTTTAAGCAAAAACATATGTGGAAAACTTAGCTCTAGGTCATTTTAACAAAATGAAGAAGCCGTCTGTGCTAAAGCTGAAAACAGGCTCTGGATGAGGCATTGGAATGTTTTGTATCATGTTTCTGTTCCAGTAAGCAGTTTTCCTCTCCATGGGAGAATGCAACATGCAGTCATGGCCCTGCAAGAGGATTTGCATGCAGTGTTGTGTATGTGACAGTGGCAGAATGCTGGGTAAATGCTGTGCACCCAATGTGGTTATACTTCCTTCAGACAGTGGGTTATTACAGGACACATTTTCTTCTTTTATGAGCATTTTTTTCCTCTGCTATATAGGGAAGGAAGGTGGTGGATACATCCTATATTTGTCGTTTAAATCTTAAATTTTGGTGATAAGGAGGCCTCAAAATTCTCCCTGAATTAAACCTAACAATGCAGCTTCGCTTAGGCAAGCATACAAAACATAACCCAGAAGTCTGCAGTAATGCTCTCCACTCGTGTTCCAAGTTAGGACAGCATGAGCATCTTTAATTAGTTGCATTTAAACTACTTCTGTTGGGGTAGGTGTTTGGCAAGTAGGTACGAGTTGGTTCATCTTGGAAGCTAAATTCAATCCTTTGCTCAGCAGGTTTAAAAAGAGGCCGAGGTAGTTTCTGTCCTGTCCTTGGGGTACTCACTGGTACCCTGATTACTAGAGCTAACATAGGTGTGTTCTCTTTCTCTTAACACTTTTCTTCAGTTTGGTTTGGTTTTTTTTTGCCTAGCAGATGTTGATGAGTTCCTAGAAACAGTTGATTCTCTCAGTTGTAGTGGAGGCTTGTGGTTAGGCTCGTAAATTGAACATCTTTTACAAGGATAGAACACAGAGCGATACCTGATAAGGTTACACACCACGTTAGCATCTTTCAACTAGCAATCTCATGTTTACCACTCCTGGATGTTTGAGTGTGGTTAGAATTTAAGTTCAGGCTGTATCAGCCACTTGCTGCTTGTGGCTTTCCTCAGTTGTGGGAGGCCTCAGGCCTCAGTGCAGCTGCCTCAATGGGTATTACCTGGTGTGAGTGAGCAGGAGGTCATCCTGCATCCTTCAGCCCCAGCCAGACCACTGGCTCTGTCAGGAAGCAGCACACTGGGCAAAGGGAGCAATGCTGACCTGGATATGGAGTATCAGGCTTGGCCAACCCTGGGGACCAGCCATCCCTGGGGACCAGCCACTGCCTTTTCTGAAGCAAAGGTGGCATGAAGGACAAACAGGTGCTGTGGTCAGGGTCTAATTTCCAGACAGCTAATTAGTCTGAACCATTAATACACAGATTTGACACCGTCAGGAGGTGTTTAGATGCAGAAATCTAAGAAAGAACCACATGTAACTGAGGTGTAGTTTCTCACTCCTATGCAGTATTTTGCAGGTATTTACCATATGCTTCACAAACAAAACCAATAGAGTACAAGCTTTGGCAATGGGAAGCTTTCATACAAGTCAAATGAAACCCTGTTGTACAAAACCAGCAAGAGCAATTGCGTGTCGAGTGAACTGTAGCACTGAGCTAAGCATTCTTGGGATGGTACATGATCTTTGCGTTGTTATTGAGATGCCGGTGTCTGAACTCGAGTGAGACTTTTGGTGTTGCAATAGTTTGGTAAATCAAGAGGAAATGGATTTTGACTTGAATTCTCATTACGAAGTCAAATGATGACAGAAAACTGAAGTGTGAATGGATGTGTTTATACATCCAAAAGTCAGTCAGCAGATGGCTTTAGATTGACACCAAATAATGAACTATTTTAAGTATGCTCTTCTCACTTAAAGTGTCTGATGACCAATCTATAATCTTATGAAGCAACTGTTGTAAGGCATTTGTTAGAATGCAAACTGTGTGCTGCCTGTTTATGATTGAAGCCGCTTAGCACATCAGATGTCACTCCAGGTTACCCGTTGCATTTCACTTGGGCTGGAAATAAATACAGATCAGTAATAATGTAATGTTGTGTACCTTAAGGTTAAATGTCTGACAAGACAACTAGCACTAATGGACTGTGACAGTTTTCAAGCCATAGACCTGACATTACTTGCTGTGTCAGAGTGAAATGTTTACAACGATCTAACTCCTCATTATAGTATATTAAGACATCATTCTGTTCTGTTGTGCATGCTACAAGTTTTGTGTCTATCTAAAGCCCACAGCCGCAGAAGCAGCAGCCAACCCAAGTGTATACAGCAGCATTTTGCAGGTTCTGAGAGCTCTGAACAGTGCTATCAGTGGGGGGTTGATTCGGTCCAGGATGTCCTATAACATCTCTGTTCAGTGTGTTGCATCTTTACAACATGTGCTGTGGATGAGTCACAGTTAACACAGACCCCTCTGAGACAAGAGCTGCCACTGTGAGCAGTAGCTCACCCGACATATAGTGTTACTGGTAGGAATGGCTTCATGTAGGTAAGGATGACAACCCTAGGTCAGAAGCTTCATGTCGAAGGTGTCATGCTAAATTTACACTAGTGCACCAGACTACGGCTGGGAAATTTTTGAAAGAAGTAAGATTTTGGTTTAATGGGACTTAAATGACTGGATTGATAAATGGTCACTACATCTGGATGGCTTTGAAGTGGGTGGGTTTAGATATTATTATCCTGTATTAAGAACTCATTAGCCACTAGGGGCCAATTTAATAACAGATTGTTTCAGTGTTCTTGCCTCATAAAGGCTTTTTCTGAATATAGGGCTTTGTTTCAAACACTAAGATGCTTCCTCTGGCTTCTGTTTGTTCCTCTTATTTGCATTAAATGTTTATATATCTAATCAAATTATGATGGTATATTCAGACCCCTGTTAAATGGCTTGGAAGGCATTGATGCTTCTCTGCAGCTTTCTGTTTTGTGACACTCTCTTCCAGTGGCTGAGACAGGAACTGGAAAAATCTTGGGTTTGTTAATGCAACTTTCACCAGTGTCTGTTTTTTTCCCATAGGTTGTTTTCCTGTACTCAGTCTCGCACTATTACTCTGTAGAGTGGACGTGTGTGTCTCAGTGATGCAAAACTCCATCTCGCAAGCTGTCAGTATGGTTACAGCTGATGCTATAGAGAGCACATGAAAATATCTCCAGCCATGGTATAATGTTTCGTGCGGTCCGAGTGAATCCTGAGAGAATTATGAACCCAGCACCAGACTCATTTAAAATGTAAATGCTGTTCTTCTCCATCAGGTCCACGACTATCAAGTGTGTAGTCGTGTCGTACCACGAGGTAGCTTCCGTACGGTCATTTTTTACTTAAAACAACACTTACAAATCCCTGGGGGAAAGGGGGCTGAACTTCATCCGAGGGGCCGGGACAGCAGGGGACGGGCGCTGCTGGTGCTGCCGGCTGTTCCAGAAGCGATGCTCGGTCTCGCACGCGCCGTTACGGACCCGCCGCCCAGCCTTCCCCTTCCGTTCCTCCTCAGTTCGTTCGGCCGAGCCGCAGCCACCGCGCTCCGTGCCCCCGGCGGGAGCGGCCCGGGCCGGGTGCGGGGCCGTGCGCCCCTAAGCCAAGCCGAGCCGAGCCGTAAGCGGCGGTGGAGCGCAGGGCCCCGCGCCTGGGGCAGGGGCGGTGCTGGTGCTGCCGCGCTGGGCTGGGCCGGACTTTCCCCGTGACCGCCCGCCCGCCCGCCCCCCGGCGCCGGCAGGGGCGGGAGCGGAGCGGAGAGAGGGAGGGAGCGGGCGGTGTAAACAAGGCGGGGGGCCGGGTCCGGCCTGATGTCAATGGGTCACATGGAGCCTCATATGGGCCGGGGGATGGCGGCGCGGCGCGGCTCTGCGCTGGCGGCCGGCGGCGGCTGCTGCTGCTGCTGAGGCGGTGCTTCACGCCGAGGGCCCGGCCCGCCTTTCCTTGTTGCGTCCCTGCCCGCCGCGCTCCGCTCCTCTCCGCTCTGCTCCCCGCCGCTTCGCCGCTGACAAATGATGTGTTTTGTGCTCGCCGCGATGAAAGGTAGGAGCCGAGGGGAAGGCGGGGAGTGCGGCCCGGCCCGGCAGCGGCGCGGCCGGCTGGAGTTGCCGCGCTCCGTGGCCTCCCCGCTCCGTGCGCCGGTGGCACCGTTCGGCCCCGGGGCCTGCGGGAGCCCCGGCTGCGGGGCGGTGCTGGCCGTGGAGGTGCCGGTGCGGGTGGCCCGGGAGCGGGGGGCAGGTTTGTAGGAGCTCTCGGAGCGATAGGGGCGTTCGGTCCTTGCCGTGAGCGCCGGGCAGCGCCCGCCCGGGACGGCGGCGGGGATCGGAGCAGTAACCAGCCTGCGGAGCCGCTGTACTTTACACTCTTGGAGGGTAAGAGATAGCTTATCTGCAGCTGCGGCTCTTCGGAGGGAGAGGTGGTGATTAACTAGGAGAGGAGCTGTCTGAGCCCTCCGCACACCCGTGCAGAAAATCCGTGGAAAGGAATGTGCAGCATCCTGTAGGTACCGATGGGGCTAAAATAACATCTTAAGAGACAGCTGCTTGTTTTGCAAAGACTTTGGAGTAAAAGAAGGAATCGGAGCTACTCAGAGATACTGATTCTTTTCTTAAAGCTGGGGTTTTCAGCTTGCCGAGCCATGTCGAGGGGCAGGGTCAAACCGGGGAGAGGCAAACCAAGATTTAGGTGAGAAATCCAAAGCTGAGAGGAGTTTTCCATCTACCGGCTGCTCAATAAAACCAGGTCCACAACAGAACTTTGCACTGTGTGGTTTTAAAGTCATATCTGTTAAAAGATCTAAAGACAATAACCATTTTATTTAAATACAGCGGTCTTTCATAATAATCTAAAGAGTATTAGTGTGGATTTAATGCCCCCCC